>JASAND010013102.1:0-36935 GCA_030248195.1 Trissonchulus latispiculum
TTTAATGATATTAGTTGTTCATAAAAATACTGTTTGCACGAACATATGATAGCTATTCTGCATATTTGGTTATCTATCATATTATTTGAAAACTGATTTCGAAATATTTGTAGTCGGATCAAGGAACCGGTTTATGCGAAAGTTAAAATCGTCACGTTTATCATACACCTTGGTGTGGAACAAATGATGGTTTACAGAAATATACAAAGTCTAGTACATTTGCTCTATCACTTTGTTCGTTTACTTTATTTAGCACTAATTCAGCAGTACGTGAGAATATGTAGATTTGATGATTAGTTCGTATTACAGATTAGTCAGAATTAGATTAGTGCAAATTAGGGATTAGTGTGAATGAGAGATTCGCCTGAATTACTGATTAGTCCGAATAGTAGATTAGTCGGAATTGTAGATTAGTCGGAATTCTTGATTAGTGTGAACTGTAGATTAGTCTGAATTCTAGATTAGTCAGAATTATATCGATAGCATTGAATTCGTGATTAGTCAGAATTTAGAGAGACGATATAACGTAGAGTTTATTCGCCAAAACTGACTACCAACAGTATATTGGAGCTCTCTTTTATACGTAACTTTAACCCCTAAGGTTGATAATTAAAATTATTGTTATGAAGAAATAGAATTGAAAAGAGGTTAGTAAGTTGGAATTTGTGGGGTTGAAGTGTATGTAAATAGGAAGTTACGTATAAAAGAGAGTACGTAATTTCCAGTAAGTGTTACAATATTTGACTACCGGCTAGTCCTCAGAAGGTCTACTGATCGACTAAACTGTCCGTTTTTGGGAGTGTTTAACAGATCATTAGCCGCCTGAGGGCTCACCGCAGCACGTTTGTACCAGCATTGTTTTAGCACTATTACGTAAAGGTTTAAATTTTAACTTAAATTATTATACGTACGTATTGCATACTTTACAACAGAAGCATATTACATTGTCGGAAAATTGTGCAAAGTTATGACACATGTGCGTAATTTTAAGTGTTAACCTTTTTAAAAGTATATATATTGCTTTCTTCTGTTTTGTTGCATTTTGACAATTCATCCCATCGCATGAAGAAATGTCCACATTTCTTTGGCTGGTGGAGGGCGGAGTTCTTTGGAGCTTGTTTGGAAAATTGTTAGATAGTTAGTGTGATATGACGTGGTGTGGGGAACAGTGTTGAACAGGATAGTGTCTAATATAACGAGATAAATATAAATAGGATGCAATAGGGATTAAGTGTAATTATCAAATGTGATAGACTTTGAGCCAGTCCAAATTATTTTCCAGAGCTAATTCAATTCAGACTTTATAATTTGTTTCTGAGTGTTTGGCCTTTGTTTACAATGTCTTGAACCCGGAATTGAGGGCTTTGACGAAGAAGAGGGGATCTAGATAGTCCTCCGCTGCATGGCACTTGAGCAATAAAACGGTAGTTCGGGAGGCGCTGGCTTTGCCGGGTTCGTCACACTGATCTGCGAACAGTCCACTTGCTCAATAAGTCCACTAGCAGTTGACCTGGGACAATGAACAGTTGTTCTGAACCCAGAATAAAGGGCTTCGTCAAAGAAGAGGGTTGCCCACCTTTTGGTGTAATGCTCCGGCACTATGTGGCTGACCCGGGACAATGGACAAGTAGACATTGTGCTAATCTCTGTCATTAAAGATCGCTTAGTGAAAAGTAACGTGGAATTGAATTAGCAATGGATCTACGATTATGTACGTACATTGTAGGTATGAGAATTTAGGTATATTTATGGTATGTAATTTTAGTGGGCTTGAGTCCTAGTACTGTCTGAGGTATCCGTAGTCATAGTAATAGCAGAAGCATTCTGAAAGGTTTTTTCGTATTGAAGGGTCAGGGTTAGAGTTAGGGTCGTTGTCATGATACGAGCTCTTGAATAGACAGCTGGCAATCAAGTTATTTTCCCAGACATCTTCGGGTAATGTTTGGAATTTGGCAAATTTGCATCTTTCATCCCGGATTGGTTTACAAGGAAGATGACTTCTTTCTCGGAATTGATGATCACTAGTTACGTATTCGCTGAGGTCGACTAATCCGGTACATTTCCATGTGTTGATGTGCTTAGTTGTGTTGGGCTTGTGAATGATCCGTTCCAACGTATTCAAACTATGATGTAGTGGTGTGAAGCCGGAACAACGCCTAAGGTGACTTGACAGCTGGCACAGTGCTCTTCCCGGCTTGGGTTGGCAGACTATCGATCCTCTAGTCCAAATTACCGGCTTGGGTTACTGATGCTGCCGGGGCTACGAGGCATATGGCTGTAAGTATTAGCAATGGCTTTCTGAAATAATCCCAAGCAAAGGTTCTAGAGTTGTTTGTATTGGGCTTACTGCATATAATCTTATTAGATAGTGAGTCCATTGCCTTGTCAGGTTTGGAAGGCTTGGACTTTTTCAGTACTTGAGCTTTCTCAGTAGGTTTTGATTCAATCTTTGTAGGTAGTTTTCCAGAGTTTTTTGAGTCATTGGTACGCATATCATCTTCTGTACCAGAGTTGTCAGTAGAGAATACAGATAAAGCTCCAACGAAATTTGAATACTGATTAAGTAGTAGTTCCTGATTTTGTTCCTTCAGGATTTTGATAGTTTCCTGTAGTTCTGTGATAGCTGTAGTATTGGCGCTATTTTCGACGGGTGCGAGGTTACTAGTAGTAACCGTATCAGCACAGTTAATTGGCTGGTTTTGAAATTGACGATTTGTATGATTTTGGCTGTTGGCATCAGGAGCTAGACAGTTGATGTGGTCAACGTGATTCTGGCGCCAATTATTGCTGTTGCTGCTATATGCTGGAGATCCCATTTCCTTGTCTCGTTTTCGACAATTGATGACAATGTGGCCTGGAGTTTTGCAATAGTGGCACACAACACGGCTGTCGGTTGTCCGGACTTGGTCGTTTGACCAAACATTATGCTGAAGTCTGTCGGAAGGCAGGTGATAAGATGTTTGTGGAAGGTGGCTTTCTATCAATCCAAGAATGTAACCGTTTTGTCGCTCTTGATCCATGCTGAGGGTTTGGAGCTTATCATTGATTTCCTTCAAAGCTTCTTTCCAGGAAGTGTCCGAATTTGCTGTTTTGCTTGTTGCTAATAGTTCTGCGTGTGTTTCCCCAAATGCGTTTCCGGAAAGGTTGAGACCGGCTGTCAGATACTCGCTGGCTTCAATGAGTTTGGCATGTCTGAGTGCTTGTTCAAACGTTTTTGGTTCTTTTGCTATCACGGAACGGCCGTAGTACGGTAAGAGACCGGAAATGAAAAATTCTAGGCAGAGGTGTTCCTGGTGAACGGCATCAAATGATGGGTAGGCTCCGTTTACCAGTTTCTTAATGGTAGCTCCAAAGTCTGACACCCGTTCATTCAGTTGTTGCGTCCGGCGATGTAGCTGTGCGCTCTTAAATCGTGCCATTTCTGTAGGTTCCAAAGCGGTTTTTAACGCTTTAGTTAGAGAGGGGTAGCTAGCCTTGGTCGCTGCGTCCAGTGCAGCATAAGTATCTCTTGCCAACCCTTGTAAGCAAACGGGCAGCATTCTGGCTTTCCCATCATCTGTCCACCAGTTAGCTGTTCCAATAATGTCGAATGAATCAATGAAGTCCTCCCAACTTTCATTGGCTTGACCTGAGTGTCGCAACCCTATAAGGTTGGTAACTCCGCTCACGCCTGTAATGGCTTGCCTTAAGCTTGTCGGCAAACTCTGCAGAGTATTTTGGAGCTGGGTAAAGTCTGAAAATGGCTGTGCACCCTGTTGCATAGGTGGTTGTGGGATGGGCGGCATTATATACTGCGTCTAGATAAGTAGCGCTGCTGTTGTTTCAACTTGATTTGTCAGATTTAGGATTTGTGAGAATTCAACCTGGCAGCACATCACAGTTATTCGGGATTGCGCTTCCCGGGAACTTCGGTTCTTGTCAAAAACTTCACACTGAGTGATGTCTAATATTCAGAGTCAAAATTGCAGGCATGAGGTTGGGATCTTCAGGTTAGATCAGTATATGTATGTGCGGGTTCCGACCTCGGCGTGGTACCAGTTGCGTTTGATGCTCTCTGGCTGATGTTCCCAAGTCCAAAGTAGCGTAGCTTCACCGTTGAAACATATCTCGGTGGAACCTCCAAAAATGTAACGGTTTGTGAATACGTGAGAATATGTAGATTTGATGATTAGTTCGTATTACAGATTAGTCAGAATTAGATTAGTGCAAATTAGGGATTAGTGTGAATGAGAGATTCGCCTGAATTACTGATTAGTCCGAATAGTAGATTAGTCGGAATTGTAGATTAGTCGGAATTCTTGATTAGTGTGAACTGTAGATTAGTCTGAATTCTAGATTAGTCAGAATTATATTGATAGCATTGAATTCGTGATTAGTCAGAATTTAGAGAGACGATATTGGAGCTCTCTTTTATACGTAACTTTAACCCCTAAGGTTGATAATTAAAATTATTGTTATGAAGAAATAGAATTGAAAAGAGGTTAGTAAGTTGGAATTTGTGGGGTTGAAGTGTATGTAAATAGGAAGTTACGTATAAAAGAGAGTACGTAATTTCCAGTAAGTGTTACAATATTTGACTACCGGCTAGTCCTCAGGAGGTCTACTGATCGACTAAACTGTCCGTTTTTGGGAGTGTTTAACAGATCATTAGCCGCCTGAGGGCTCACCGCAGCACGTTTGTACCAGCATTGTTTTAGCACTATTACGTAAAGGTTTAAATTTTAACTTAAATTATTATACGTACGTATTGCATACTTTACAACAGAAGCATATTACATTGTCGGAAAATTGTGCAAAGTTATGACACATGTGCGTAATTTTAAGTGTTAACCTTTTTAAAAGTATATATATTGCTTTCTTCTGTTTTGTTGCATTTTGACACAAGCTTATTAGAAAGAGGATATTCACACAAACTGTTCAAAACAGTATTAAAAAGGACATTAATACAAAAAAGTTGGATTTGCACAAAATTTGATACAACGGACATTCATCTATTACCTTCCAAAAAACCCAGTTAGAATAAAGCTCACACCACTGATGCAATTAAGTGCCGCACGGCACTCGATGTAATTACTGGCCACAGGTCTTAGATATATTAATGGCCATATGGCCATAGATGCAATTACTGGCTTCACGCCACCGATATAAGTACTGACTATCAAAGCCTCTGTGCAATCTGGCTTTTTGCCACCGATATAATTATGTGCCGCCTGGCACTCGATGAAGTTACTGGCCACAGGCCATAGATATAATTATATTAATGAAATAACGGGAAATGTTTTTGTTTTTTGTTTTTTGTTTTTACTTGCATGCATACACTAAACAACACGTGTGTATGGGACCACAGGGCAGAAACGCTTTTCAATACCTTTTTACTCCGGGGGCTCAAAAGACCTAAAGCTGCAACTAGTATGTCGGTACGCCACTGACGACGCCCGCCGAATACTAGTATCAGTCTGGCAGAGTGGTCAGCGAGTGAATGCACCTAACTCGTATGAATGTGTCTGTAGCACATAATCGTATTGGGTACCATTGACTTACTATACAGTTTAATACATAAACGTTAAGACTTGCCTGAAGCGTCCATACATGACAGGATACATAAACTCCTAGAAAACACCTATCTACGAATCTCTCCCTCTCCTTCTTAGTTCATACCTTTATATGCTTTTAGGGCTCAGCTCAGTTAATGTCTGTGTATTGCTGGTTACAGCTCAATAAATAGTAACAGCCACATAAATCCTGTGAAAAGATCACTGTGAAGGATATTTTTCACCACACAGTCCTATTTGCTCTAGGAAACCTTTTTCGGTTAGCTGTAGCTGACCCGTAGTCAGAAGCACTGTATTTATTTTAGATTAAAGTTGGTTGAAGTGGCCACTTGTTAGGAAAGAGATTCTGCTTCTGAAATTACGTCTGAAAACATTTTGATATTCGTTAGTTAATTTTTTAGGCCAGTCACTTTTGGAACTGTTGCTGCATCCGTCCACTCCCCTGCTGCCAGCCTATACGCCACTTCGTCGTGCTGCCATTGATCTCCTGGGTCGAGGCTTTCCAGTTTGGCAACCTTATGTGGATATGTCTAAACTTCTACTGGGTCTTTTGGAACTCTGTGTCGGAAGTGACCGGCTCTTGTCTAGGTAGGAGAAATTTCAGCATTATGTAGACTATACTTCATACAAGAATAAAAATGCTCCGGTGGAGCATGAAAAATGCAATATGGGTGACATTCGGTTGTAAATGGTCAGAGGACTAGGTTTTAAAACGTTAATATGGGAGGGGCAGGTTGTAAATGCCAGGAGGACTAGGTTAAAAGCGCACTAATATGGACCAGCTTCGCTGAACAACCCATATTCGCGAAAACTGTCCAGAGTTTCTATCGGCTGCTGCTTGCTATATATTGCTATTGGCAGTTCTTCGGAAAAGTGTACGATTTGTCAGCATGGACTGCAAGTATATGTGGTTGTGCTCCTTATTATACAACTTAATAATACACATACATAATGTCAACTGCTTTTAGCATCAACTTAATACAAGATTCTGCGCTGACAGTGCAGAAAAAACACCTGGAACACCTTTCTATCAGAACTGCATTGTTTATTTGGAATAAGCTTTAATATTTCAAAATCGTCCCGCTTGCTTTGAAAGCTGAAGAATGTAGATATTACTCGTATGTCATGTGGAGTGGAGCATGAGTGACCGCGAATATGGGTTGTTCAGCGAAGCTGGTCCATATTAGTGCGCTTTTAACCTAGTCCTCCTGGCATTTACAACCTGCCCCTCCCATATTAACGTTTTAAAACCTAGTCCTCTGACCATTTACAACCGAATGTCACCCATATTGCATTTTTCATGCTCCACCGGAGCATTTTTATTCTTGTCCTATTTCATTTTTAAGGTTCTCATTAAAAAGCAAAAACGTTAAAGCTGTGTGAAAGAAACTTTAAAAATTCCGCCAATCATTAATCGTCAACCGAAAGTACAGAACAAAAAGCTTGAAAAGTTCCAAGTTCTTCCTTTTTCTCTATTTTGACAGAAATCCAACATCCAGTACACATGGCTGCAATAGTTTTAGTTACTGTATTTAGCATATAGCACTCTACTGCAGCGCAACCAAATGCAAACTTTACTGTCGGTGAAGGAAACTCATACGGCACGATTTGCAATGCTTTTCCAAAAACGGTATATACATAAAAATTTTTTATATATAAAGTCATATGTTTCAATTCAATTAAGTTGGGATCTCCCTTCTCTTCTGTTTATGTGTTAACATCACGTCTTGAGGCGACCAGCGGCGAAACCTTTTCTTGCTTATTTATACGTATATTTTTCTTAAATTTACCAAAAAACCAAGTTCAATACAGCTCCACTGATGAGCCGCCTGTATCGTGAACTCTGGTCTGGCAGAGGTCGCATGCACTTACTAACATAGGTTGTTGGATGTTGATTTGTTAATTTGCCATGAATGTGCACCTGCTTATAAGCAATGTTTTGGCGTATGAACAAATGTAGCTTTCATTTGTTCTTACAATACTACCATGGCTCCTAATCGACACCAAGACAAAATAGGATGCGTGGTATGTATCCCTGTATATGATGTTTACTAATTTACTGTCAGTGAAGGAAACTCATAAAACACGATTTTCAATGCTCTGCCGCACTTGTGTGCAAGATTTCGGACGATTGCAACTCATCTGTAGCTAGTTATAGGCCGTGCTGTACTTCAGCAGCACTCTACTGCAGCGCAACCAGATGCAAACTTTAGTGTCAGTGAAGGATACTCATAAAACACGATTTGCAATGCTCTGCCGCACTTGTGTGCAAGATTTCGGACGATTGCAACTCATCTGTAGCTAGTTATAGGCCCTGCTGTACTTCAGCAGCACTCTACTGCAGCGCAACCAGATGCAAACTTTACTGTCGGTGAAGGAAACTCATACGGCACGATTTGCAATGCTCTGCCGCACTTGTGTGCAAAATATCAGACGATTGCAAGTTTTCTGTAGTTGGTTATAGGCCGTGCTGTACTTCAGCAGCACTCTACTGCAGCGCAAACAAATGCAAACTTTACTGTCAGTGAAGGAAACTCATAAAACACGATTTGCAGTGCTATTCTGCACTTGTGTGCAAAATTTCAGACGATTGCAAGTTTTCTGTAGTTGGTTATAGGCCGTGCTGTACTTCAGCAGTACTCTACTGCAGCGCAAACAAATGCAAACTTTACTGTCAGTGAAGGAAACTCATAAAACACGATTTGCAGTGCTATTCTGCACTTGTGTGCAAAATTTCAGACGATTGCAAGTTTTCTGTAGTTAGTTATAGGCCGTGCTGTACTTCTGCAGCACTCCACTGCAGCTCAACCACATAGCAACATCGTAATAAGTATACGAAACGTATCTATAATAGTTTGTCATGTCCTAAACTATCTGTATGTCGAATTTCAAATACCAGTGACGAATGAATAACTTGTTATCGACGGTGCTGTGTTTGTGGCAGCACATACAGCACGGTGGAAGCTAGAGAGTGCACCAACTAACATAGCTACAGTTCCCCCTTACTACAGACATGATTTTCGCCAAGTTTCATATGTTCAGCCGTTTACAATAAGTCTACAGACAGCGTGCTATGGTTGTTGCATAGCAGTACAGCACGATAGCAGCATCGCACAGCGCTGCGACTATGCTCATCGTGTTCAGCGACCATGATAACCCTTATATGCGTCCCACTATATGGCCCAAAACAGCATATTTAGGCCTATTTTTGACTATTTTCTGTGGAGTTGGGACTTAGAAATTTTCCGAAAATGGCTATTTGGCCGGACCAAATTTGGACCGGCCGCCAGAACGATCCTGGCCGGATATCAAAAATCGCCCTCGTTAGGACATATAAACCCTTCCGTAGATCCTTATGCAACAAACCACGTCTCTCTAGCGTCTTCCCTGAGTCCTGTAGCTTTGACAAAAAATTGGCCATTTTTGGCCATTTTAGCGCCAAGTCCACTTTTGGCCGGCCGTACAGGTGGCCGGCCGGGCCGGGCAGCGAAAAAATATCAAAAAGGTTCACTTTCGGTATATATACGTTCAGAACAACCAAATTTCACCTGCTGAAAATGCCCAGATCGTTCTAACACTGCGACAGAAATTTGCATTTTTCGAAGCGTGACTTACACGGAAAAAAACAAACGGACCTAACTTGCCCGGAAGCGAAAATTTTCAAAGTTGGAAATTTTGACCAAAACTTTTTTGCGACTTGTAGTACTCGTCGTGTAGATTCCAACGATACCAAAATTGTCCAGTTTCGTTGAGTATTTAGCTGGCACGGAGCTCGAACGGGTCTCCAAGGGCCGCACTGAGCCTTTTACACCCATATTATAGGGGAGCGCTCTCGCGCTCCCCTATAATTTATGATAAGTCCAAAAAGATTTGGTAAGCAAAACATTAATTGCTAACCTAAACATCTGATTTCTGTACAAATGGTTACGTACAGTACGGATTGTGTTTGTGTATATTTTTGGCCTGTAGGATCCCATCAGCAAGAGCAATCAATCAAAGGAATTACTTTGTTGTTTATTAGGTATATATGTTTACATTTTACACGTGAATATAAGATTTCGCCTGATGTATATATCTGTTTTTGTTCAGTGGCCCACATCATTTTCCATTGAGTCCTCAGGCGGACACGTGTTTGGTTGCTCGTCATTCCCTTTCCTTGATTGCCAGTTCTCGACCACCTGCCTTCATTACCGCCCTGTGTCGTGAGGTTGGTAAATGCTTGAATTTAGGCAAAGTCAGAATTTTATAAAAGTGATGGATGCAGACATCTTGCTTTGTTCTTGTCAGTTTTGTTTTTATCGTGTTGAATCGAATGCATTAGTAATCTTATTTTGTATATTTTTCTAGATATCTCGATTCAATCAGACTTTGCAGCACCAAGCTGTACAGCATCATGTACCCTCACCGTTGCCAAAGACAAAGGCCGAGCTCCTAAGAATTATTGAGTCACTGGCTGAGAAGCAGTACATGGATATTGTGGATATGATGTTGCCGGTAAGTGAAGGCCCCTTTATCTCCTGTTGACTGTAATAGAATGTTGCACTCTACGCATACACTGAATTCTTACGGTAGCTGTCTCAAATTTCTACCACTTGTAGTGCTCTCAAAAATCTTGGCACAAAATGTGCTAATTTTGCCAAAATCGTCCACAATTTTCACATTCCCTTGGTGATTTCTCATCCTTGTCCATTCGAAAGCCACCACATTTGGCTCACAAGTCTCTCGATATCTGCCGAACATTGTGGTAAAGGTAAATGCATCAAGGTTGAACTTTTTGTCCTGTCGGCTCCTTTGATCTCGTGTGGGTCAAATTGTCAATTTTTGAAATTTCCAAAATTCAAATTGGGTATCATTTAGTATCGTATCATTCATATTAACTAATGATAAGCTGAACACCTTTTCTAATAGAACCAGGCCCGCACCCAGGTTTTTGAAAGGGGGGGGGGTCCAAGGTAAAATGCAACGGGGGGTCTGGGGGCGGAGCCCCCCAGAAGTTGAAGAATTTTTGCATTTGTGCCCAAAAACAGTACATTGGACGTTTATTTCCATCAAAAAGTAAATTATCGAGGTAAATTATCGAGCCGAAGGCGCAAAAATTTTTTAAAAATAGCTGTTTTTGCCCTAGAAATAGCAAAAATTTTCCATTTTGGCATCCCAAAAGGGGGGGTTTAGACCCCTTGAACCCCCCCCTGGGTGCGGCCTTGAACAGAATCATGTGTCTGATATGTAGTACAGCAAGTTAGAGCAAGTTAAAGTTTGAGGGCACATTTAGCGGAAAAAAATGTTTGAAGATTGCATTGCGAACAACTGAGTAGCTATGAAATATTAGCCAACCAACAGTATTAATTTTCCATATTAGTCGATTCCCTTCCATAAGTTTTGGAACAAACTGGTTCAGAACTAAAGCAAAAGTCGTCTGGACATTCTTGTAAGCTTTTGCTTTGAAAATTTTTTAAATGTTTATTTTTTAGGTTGGTGATATCCTGGTGTTTTGTCTGGACATTTCTCTCCTAAAGCAAAAGTCCTTAACAGAAGTTTTCCCAATTATGGCCAAGTAAGCAGTTTTTGTGAAAATGTAGTATGACTTTGACTTAGTTTGGAATTCAAACTCAATTTACGTCGACTCTGCTTGGGTGGCTCTGTTTAATGTACTAATCCGAAGGAAGGTTATATGATTCTATCACTACTTCAGGTCCAAAGTTTTCTTTTCCGACTTGCTTTTTAGTTTTTTAATTGTTTCGTTTCGTAAACTCGTGCTGGCAGGGCGGATGTGAAGTGCAAAGCCAGATATCCCGCCATGCTGGCGACTAATGCAAAACCTTAGTTTAAAATACGAGAAAGCCATTGTTGACGCTGATTGCTGTTTCGGACTAAGGCTTTGCCTCAACTATTCAGATCAGGTGTTTTTAATTATTTCGTAATAAAATGACGAAGGAAATTTCTTTATAGATTCAACATGGTCAGCTATTGTATGAATACTCGCAGAATTGCGTTTGGTGGTAAGAATGGTTCTTTAACCATTCATGACTTGAGAGCTGGAAAATCTCAGGTATGGTCATTGAAATTCAATAAGCATAGTTTGAAACTCCGAAGTTTGAGAAGTATCAGTTAATTCTCAGGTAAGCAGTTCCAAACCGTACAAGGTAATGTAATGTACTATAAGGTAATTGTACAATCAGCAAATTGTACCAAAATCGAGCGTACGTTCATAACTGTTTTCAATCCACCCACGTCGTCTTTTAACACTTGTCTTACATGCTGGGCTTTTTAGGCGAAAAAAGTGGGGAGGGGGAACCCAAAAGTGGGGGGGGGATCGAACGTGGTCTAAAATTGGCAAACATGCGATAGAAATAGACTGTCTTCTACGTATACTGCTATAAATATGCTTAGAAGTGCTCAAAAATTTAGTTTGAGTACCAAAATAGACATTTTTGACGGAAATTTGTTGAAAATTTTGACCAAAAATCCTTAAATAAAATTTGGAGTTTTCTGAGAACCTTATAGTGGGTGGGGGGAGGAACCCGAGAAAGTGTGTGGGGGCCGAGTAGGGAGACCAAAAAAGTGGGGAGGGGCGCCTCCCCCCTCCACTAAAAAAGCCCAGACATGCAGCAATGTGGTTTTAGGGGAGTTCTTAGTAATGTATGATTGTTGGCCGTGTGGTCTTGTTTTAGTCAGTTCAAGCTCACAGTAAACCAATAACTGCCTGTTCTTTCTCCGAAGATGGCAAGCATATGGTCACTTATTCTGGCGATGAGGGGAAACTAAATTTTTGGCAGGTATGTGTGTAAAATTTACATTTCTGATTTTGTAAACTTGAATGTCTACTATGTATGTTTGTAAAACATGCGCTATCTACCACCTTACGTTTCTTTTCTTTAACTTCTTTGTGTCATCGGTCTTTACATTCGTAGCCAGTGCAGTCTCAATTTTCCAAACTTCTATATTCGTCGTGAATTTCAGTTTCATTTTACATTTTCTTATTCTCTTGTTTCAGACTTCGCAGTCGTTCCTTGGCATGGGTCAGAGTCAGGTCAAGTGTGTTCGTCAGGTTCAGGCGCCTCACAGCTTCCCAGTCAGCACTCCTGGAGGTACGCCCACTCCTTTCAAGGCCCGCCTGGTTTGGATTTCTCCGAAGGCTGTAACTCTTATGCTTCCAAATGGAAAAGAGCATAGGATTGCAATGGGCTAATGAAATAGTCGAAAAGGTGTTATCTCGCCAATTTGGAGTTGGACTAATTGTATATTGTACATTGTACATTATTTTCTATTTCATTCCTAGTCAAGAAGAATATTATATTAACATTGTATATTTCTGTGATTTATTTATATTTCGAGCATTAGTTTTATCACTTTGTGACACTCTTAGTTTAATGTATTCTTACCTAACTACAAATATGCTTTTAACAAAAACATACAAGCATCATTCCGGATGGTTTTCCTTCGGGACAGGATCACGTTTATTTGGAAAAGCTTAAAATTTAAATGCTGCTACTAATGTGCTGAACAAATCGTACTCTAAAAAGTGTTCTGCCTTGACTGCAGGGCATGCGTTTTGATTATTTCGTCTTGCATAATGAATTTTAGTCCAGCAGAGGTAAGGCTCCAAAACAGCAACTATCTTTCTGTTTGTTTCAGATAAGTTTAGAAACAGGGGTAAGATATAAACCACTAGCAAACCGCTTGGACAGTTAGCTTTTAGAGACCTCACAATTGGCAGAAAGGCAAGAGTAAATAAGATAATAAAAGTAATAATGGATGTACGTCATGGCTGGTTTTTGTTAGCAGTCTTATTTTATGCAATGTGTGAGGAACGTGTGAAGTCTGAATTTCTTCGGTCTGCAAATGAGGTGTAGATTCAGTTATTCCGCTATTGTGTTATTTATGCGCGTATAGTTTATTTGTGAATACATTATGCAGTAAATCAATTGTGATCTTGGCTGTGTGTTTGTGGTATCGTACCGTATCTGTTTTGTTCAAAAATAAATATTTTCTCGGTTTCGTATTTTTGGGTGGTGCGAGATATTCATATTGGCCTTGATTGACAGCTCGTCCATTTTCAGTAACTAGGTTGTCGCTTTTGGCATCTCGATTCAAGTTTGAAATTTCCACTCAATTAAATCAGCAGGCAAGTTAGAAAGAAATGTTTTTTAACCATATGCGCAAAAAACGGAGTGATTTATTTTTGACTAGTTTCACGCAAAGGTCGCTGCGCGAGTGTTCATAAATGTTTACATAGTGGTCCCAGTCCAGGCCTCCTACTCTTCCTATTTTCCTATTTTTTCCTTTTTTTGTTTGAAATTCCTATTTTTCCTATTTTTGATGAAAATTCCTCTGTTTCTCCTATTTTTTCATTATTTTTCACAAGTTTTGCATGATTTCAGGATTAGTGTCAGAGTTGGAAGTGGGTAGCGGGTACCCGCGGGTCGAATTTCAGGTCAGTGGGTACCCGCGGGTCAGAGCGGATCAAGAGTTATTTTTGATCACACCATTTTTATGCTAAATTTTGGGCTAATTTCACCAGAAAATTTACAATTTATGTTAAATTTTCAATTTTTCTCTAACTTTTGGCTCTTTTGTATGTCTTTCTTTATACATTATAATATTGTTTTTATGATAAATTATTTATTTCTATTCTGTCTTGAATCTTCAGTCAAAAATATTTCTGCAATATCTCCCGGACATAGTCATTGGCATAAATATTTTATTATTACGCAAAGCCTTTAATGCTTCTGCATTGATTGACAAACTGTTTGCGCGGAAACAATGTTTACAGCTTATTACAACAGCCTGCAAATTTATCTTTCCGTAAAAAGCGTGAGCTTGAGCTGCTTCCAATAAATAATGATATAATTATATAATCAAGCTTGAAATTTCGACATAGTTCACAGAGTGATGATCATTGATCATTCCTAATTTTCTTGGTGCTAATAAAGCGTATGATATAAATGTCAGTTTGCTATCATATCCAAATTAGGAGTGGACAGTGTTATATAAACACTCCTGCGGTAGTTGCTGCTCAGCTGTAAAAATAAATAAAAATAAATGAACTGAACATTTACGAAATTAGGTACAACAAGAAAATAGAGTACGACATAAAAAATATTTAAAATACTGATCTTCAAAACTTTGCCTAAATATTGATTCTACTGACCGATCGAGATTCCAACGCTTTCGCGATAGCATAGCATCCTCAGAACTAACGAACACCAAGATGAAACATGCTGTAGTTAGCTGTGAACGCCAAAGTTTTGTTTGAAAGCTTTAATACGCACATTTTTAAAGTGTTAATTTTGCTCGATGCATGCTATAGAGTACTTAAATATGCAAAAATTTCCAAATTTAAGAAGTGGTTTAAGTGGGTCGACGAAATTTCACTGGGTCGGGTCGTGGGTCGCGGGTCAGGGGTCCGCGGGTCGCGGGTACCCGCGGGTCACGAAATTACGACCCACTTCCAACTCTGAAGTGTCTTGAAACTATGTTTAGTTTATGCTTTAATCCCGGATTTTCAAAAATTTTCGGCTTCGCCGAAAAATCTTTGTTTGCACCTGCAACCAAAACCTTATGGTTTTTGCATCCGATTGAAAAGTCAATTTTATATAATGTTCCTTTAAGGTCGCACTTCCCTTACATTCAGTCCACTTTGGAGAGCAATAACTTACTCAATATAGAGAGCTGTGAATTAAGCCACATATCAAAATGAAGCTCTACATCTTCTGCGCCGTTTGGTATCATTGAAACGTATCTATCTAGTTTGTATTGGTTGCAAACTTACCAAACATAGCCACAATTTTTGACCAAAATTTTTTCTGAAAAATTTTTACGCAATAAGAAAATGGCCGTATCCAATGTGTTTCTGAAATAATTTGCCAGGGACGATTTTTTGATTTTGTCAAGATATCGTTTCAGTATACAAAAATTGGACCTTTTCGGTAAATTTGACTTTTTATCCAGCTTTGACAAATCATTGCTCTTGATTGGAGGCTGATAAGGGGTAAACTAAAAAACTGTCCCGGGCAAATTGTCCAAACATACTATGTTGAATATATCTTTTAGATCCAACCATTGGTTGTGGAGTAACCTTTGGTCAAAAAAGTTTGGCCGCAATTTGACCAAATCAGTTATTCGCACAGAACTTTATGGTTATTCAGTGTACAGGGCTCTAATTAACCTAATTTGTGCCTCTTTTGAAGCTCTTTAAGGTGGTGATTCCTTTTGGAGACATCAACTTTGAACCACTATTATTCATTCATTATTTGGAGTTAAGAAGTCATCTTTATATAAAATGTAGCTTAACATTTTCTCTTTTTAATGAGTACAATGAATCTAAGTTTGGTTTTCCAAAATGTTTTTCCTGTATTTTAGAAGAAGTGTAATTTTTCAGATTTTTTGCAGGCTGAAGTAAATTTTTTCGCAGGACCTCGGTTAGAGCATTCGATAACTCTATCAAATAGCTGGGGACCCTTTTTTAGTTATTGTGATATCGCTCTTCGTTATGGAGAAATAAACTAAAATGTCTGCGCAACCTGGATTTTGCCTACTTTTCACTACTTTGGCAGGCCACTACTTCAGTTAGAAAGCAGCTATCGGGGCAACTAAAAAAGGGTCCCGGGGTATTTTTGTGTAGAACACATCTGCAAAGTGGCAACTCTCTAGCTTGCATACTAAATTCTGCACTATCGCTGGAAAAAATTTGGTCGTGTTTTTGCAAAAACTACATTTTTTGTGATAGCAGCCTAAGGGATAGCAATTGTACGATGGTCATGCCTCCGATAATTGGCCTCTGTGAGACCTTTAAATCGACACCCTTAGTTAAATTTTACGGCTTTCGTAGCTCAAGAAGTAGTGGATTATTTGATTTCTGCAGAAAGGACAAGTTTTTGACGCCAAAATAAGAAAATTGGCTATATCTCACGATAGGGAAAAGCAAGAAAGTTGCTATCAAAAGCAAAATTGTAGAGTTTAACGAGTTCTTTCGAATGGATATAGTCATAGCCATGCAGCTGCTGCCAAACGTTCAGAAATTGGCAAAAACCGCCCTGAACGCAAATGTTGAATTTTTGAAGCGCGATTGCGCAGAGGGTGTTAGAACGCTAAAACAACTTATTTTGGAAAGTTTCGTTGAATTTCATCCTGGTTTACGCCGTCAATCAACAATATGTGCCCAAAAGGAATCACCACCTTAAGTTGAATATAAACTTGTCTACACTTGTGGTGTACACGTGTATCGTTCGAACCTTTTCTCTTCAGCAAGATCGTGTCAAAAATAACAAATTTTCGAGCAAATTTTGCAAAAAAAATTTTTTCAAAAATTCACTTAGTTCTAGAACGTCAAATTTTTGTTTCTCACTGTACATGAATGTTATGAAGCTGGCGTTTTTACAGGACGTGTATTATTATTTCCAATGTGTTTTATGGAAATTTGAATGAAATCGGGCAATAATTGCACTTTCTGCAACTGTATCTGCACGTAAGGGGAGCACAACCTTAAAGTAAATTATGTAGATCAGTCTTTGGCTAACTCTGACGTGTTGCAGTTAGCATCTGCCGTCTTCATTTTCTTAATTTTTAGATTCCTTACTTGTTTTACTCTTAACTTATTATATAGTAAACCCTGGCTTATTTTTGGCAGTGTTTATTGGGGACCCATTAATGGAAAGTAGGCTAGGTATTTTTGGAAAAAGCCGACAGAAATAGTACTGTTTTTCGGAATTTTCCGACTTTCTCGGCTGTCCAATTCAGGTCGTCAGACCAAACACCTCTGATATTGTTTCAATGATATTTATAGTCCTTCTTAGTGATTATTACTTATATTCTGCAACTAAACATCATGCAATCATTTAACTTGACTTTCCAGCTTAATAATCTTTGGCTTTTTCATAAATTGGATTAAACGGATTAGAGGGGGGGTCGCGATTTTTCGACCATCTCTGATTTTTCTCATTTTCACATAGTTTGTAGTCCCCATGGATCCGCAAAACAAGACAAGTGCGTTTGTTGCAAAACTTTTCCTATCATTCACAATAGCCCTCCAAAGGTGACCCCGACATGTGTTAAACATAGGAAAATGAAAAAGTTAGGAAAATTTTTCTGCTACCAAAAGTTTGAGCGCTGTGTAAGAGTAAATCGGTTACCACTCGCTGTAAACCTAATTTGGACTAGGTAAAGTGCTAATATCTATACGAGGTTATTTTCCGCAGGGTCGCTGATTTTATACGAATTTTCAAAGTCCGGAGAAGTCGATTTTTGCTCAAAATCGCTCTACAAATGTGTAGGTCAGTGGACGTTTTGTCTTGTCCTGAACTAACCCTTTGGTGTAGAAACTTCGCGTTTAGGTATTAGCACCGTATATTGTTAGAGCTTTATTTTGCATATAATCAATCCCTATTTGGCCTTTTCAGTAGCTCGCAGTTTTGGTTGCAGAAGTTCCATTTTCCTCAAAAATCGTCATTTTTCGAAAATTTCATGTTTGCTGCTTCATAAGTCAGTCAAATCTTAAGGTATCTCAATAAAATTTGGCATGCTAATAGACTGGGATAAAACCTACGCTTATGTGAAGTTTCATGCCAATAGCATATGTTTTCCTCTGGTGACATACTACGATAGCATGGCGGACACCTATGAGCAAAAACTGTCAAATTTTCAAATTTTTCAAATATAGCCATATTTTATATCAAATTGAAGCTCTCGATGTCCTGAACATTTTATCTTCTTGCACCAAGTCTCTATAAAGCAGTATGAGAAAGTTAAAGGCAGTTAAAGTTTGAAGCAAATGACAGTCGAAATAAGCTTTACCAAATCGTCCAATCGCCGTGTCTCGCTCGTTGCTTAGCTTGCCACTGCAATTTCTGCGGTAATAAACACCTACAGGTAAAGGCTTTAAATTGATGTATTTGTCATGCCACAGTCTCTTGTCATCCGACTTGTACGCGACTTCGAAGCCCTCAGCGAGACATACTAACGTAAATGCTAAATTGTAGAGATTTGAACTGCAATATCTCTAGGCTGGATTGACCCTGGACTCAAAAAAATTGGCTTATTTTTGGGCACATATGGGGGTATATTATACCCAAAAATGAGCGAAATCGATGACTATAAAATTTGGTACCTGGCGGTAACCCCTTAACTTAAATTATAATTTTATAAACGCTAGCGGTTTAAAATTTAATTTGTGACTTAAACCAAGAAGTTAACTGCACCGCCCCATATGCTACCGTAAAAATACAAAATACAAAAATACACAAAGAATTATTAATTCGCTCAGAGGGCGCGAAAATTTTTGCTTTTTCCGTCTTTATGCCTCTTAATTTTTCTGAACTTCGAAACGTGACAGGGGGGCGAAAGAAAGACCGTTCGAATTTTCTACAGACTGCGGATGGAAGCAATGCCAGTTATATATAAATCTTATAGCGTGTAGGAGAATGCTTAACGTCAAGAATTTATACAAGAAATTTTTAATTCGAACACTTCTCTAGCTTTCTAGAATAATGATGATGATGATGATTCCCAACCCTGATAGTTAATGAAAAATGTGAGAAATGTCATTGTAGCTTTTACATTTTTCTACTTAAATTTTTCTTGGCGAAGAAAGTAGGGGCAGGTGACGATCAAATTAGAGTGACCTAAAATGTATTGCCTAACGTTGCCAAATATGCCTTAACATTAGCGTATATATTTGGTATTTCCTAATTATACGGATGTTCTGCTTACACATGCTGTTGGAACTACGCTAAAGGTACTAAAAACTCAATTAATAGTGTAAATTCAGTACGGCTCGCCTAATAGGCTTCATTGAACTTCCTATATTTTCCTATTTTAACATTCGGAAATTCCTATTTTTTCCTATTTTTTGCAAGAAAACATTTCTATTTTTTCTATTTTGTCAAAATTGCCCCAGTAGGAGGCCAGCCAGTCTCTCAAGATGGTTTGGACAATCCAACTACGTAGGCGTATCCTGTATCCACATTGGTCTTGTTTTGTTTTCCGCCTAGATTAACACGGTGTCCGAATCGGGGGGAGTCTACCTCGCTCGACTCGGATGAGGGGGTCTACCCTTCAAAAATTTCAAAGGGTCTACCCCAAAATTAGCAACAACTGCAAACTTTTAGATTTCTGGCCAACAATTAGTGAAAAATGACGACTTAGCGATTTTTAAGAAATTTTTGAAAACATCGCTAAAATTTGTTTAAAGTGGATGCATAATCTGATTGCTATTGCCAACTACTCGCTCCAATAAACGAATAACTCGGTTTGCAGCTTCCTAATTTAGGAGATTTGTAGCAGGAAACTGAACCGTAACTATAGTCTACCAAACTTAAACTGGACCAAAAGACTGAATTTTGTCGAGAGTTTATTATTCAAGTTAGGTATGACAATGTATATATATTTTTTCTGAAATCTCAAAAATCAGATTTCAAAAATTTAAAAAAATTTTAAGATTTAAAAATTTTATAAATTTTTAAAACTGTAGGAAAGGAAATAATAAGCGAAAAGTAGTCGAGTTTGATATCAAATTAAAGGTCTCGTTTAGGACAACACGAATATGTATAAATTAAGTGGATTTGGGGTGGCACGTGGTTCCAGCGGGCTCATATACCGAAAAATAAAAGTAGCTCCTATTACTACAAGCTTGGGCTCATTTGAATGCTCTCATCACGCTGAGTGAAAGTTATATTTGGGTCATCGCTCAAAAATGCAGTGTGAGAATGTTGTCCCTCTTTAAACCCCAAAAATGGGTAGTTTTAACACTTTTGGAAGGTTTAATCCAGGCTAGCGAAAGCTAATTTGAATAAACTTCAAAAGTGCCGCCGTGTCGGCTCATTTAAAGTTTGTTTAAATTAGCTTATCTTACGCATGCCTGAAGATCAAAAGCTGAAATTTTGCAGACTTATGTATGATGATGAGACGCAAAATGTAACCCAATGCCTTGACTTGATTCAGCTCACAGCTTTCGCTTGCCTGCATTAAACCCTTCAAAAGTGTTAAAGCTACTCATTCTTGGGGTTTAAAGTGTAATAACTTTCGCAGACACCATTTTTGAGCGATGACCCAATTAGAGATGCACCGGGACCGCCACTACCGGGGCCGGGGCCGGGGCCTAGAAATTGGGGGTCCAAATCGAAAATTTTCAAAACTTTTCTTGAAAATTTAAATTTTGCAAAAATGTGTGACATACAAACGTTACTATAGTTGTTTTCATCCATATCAGCGCGAAAACAAACGATTTGTAACACTTTTTGACTTTCGAAAATTAAAAATTTTGGTCAAAAAATGTCAAAAATTTACAAAATTTTGCTAATTTTTGGCCCCGGTAGGCACCGTGGCCTGACCACCGGGGCCGGGGCCGGGGCCGGGGCCGGGGCCGGGGCCGGGGCCTGACTACCGGGGCCGTGGCCGGGGCCAGGCAGGCCCCGGTACATCCCTAGACCCAATTATAACTTTCACTCAACGTGATGAGAGCTTACAAATGAACCCAAGTTTGTGGCGATCCGAGCAACTTTTGTTTTTCGGGGTATGGGAGCGCTAGAACCATGTGCCGCCCCAAATCCACTTAATTTATACATATTCGTGTTCTCCTGAATGAGACCTTTAATTTGATACTAAACTCGACTACTTTTCGCTTATTATTTCCTTTCCTACAGTTCTTAAAATATATGAAATTTAAAATCTTAAAATTTAAAATTTTTGAAATCTCTGATTTTTGAGATTTCAGAAAATATATACAATGTCATATCTAACTTGAATAAAAAACTCTCTACAAAACTCAGTCTTTTGGTCCAGTTTAAGGGGGGGGCTACGAATTTCACTATAAGTTCGATGTTGGAAAAGCTAGCTAGTCTTTTGCCACATAATAGTATTAGGTTTAGTGTAAAATAGTTTCAAGTTTGAAAGAATTCCATGCAGCGTAGCGTCCTGTGGAGCCATCAGAAGTTGGTGTTATCGGTCCAAAGCTCGACATGACACGTACACAAACTTGGCCTCGCCCTGGTCGCTATGTGCAAGGCACGGTACCAATATTTTCAGGAATCAGTTCTGACATATAGTGCTTTGATATATATCGTGTAAAATAATCTCTAGACCATTGCCTACTTTCCTGTGCTATACGATCAAAGTGCGAAAAATTGAGTGTTGTAGGTCTATACGGGTGTAGGTTAACTAACTTCTAATGAGCTGTGGTTTACCAAATGAGCCAAATTTTGCTGCAATTAATACTCCCAAGTATCTGTCTTAACTTTGGTATAAATGACGCGATTTCGTTAATCCCTGCGTTCGCAGTGCTGGATTATATTACCGATATTGCCGCTGTTATTTGGTGCCATTTCGAAGATGTGAGCCAATTACTCCAAAGTACTGTGGCAGAATCGGCTGAAACTTTACACATTACAGGCCAGTGAGTGTACCAAGATGTGCCGTAAGCTATGTCACCAAACCTTGCTCCAATGTTTAGAAATGCTAGATTGATTTCTCAAGGTATGGATGGCGATCGCTCCAAAAAGCTCTAAGACAGTTGTAAGCGCATACTGAACGACGGAAGCGTCATATCGAAAAACGGATTTCATATTCGGATTCAGCAGGTCAAATAACCCCTATAACCATCTTTTCGGCTAAATCGGAGACAAAAATTTTTTTGACCCCATTTTTACTGTGCTTAGCTAGCTTTTCAGGCCTAAAAATAAGGGTTATTTCTTAACAAAAAGTTTGCTAGCACACTAACCAGAAAACCAAAACCCTTGAAACTCACAGACAGTTTGCCCCTATTAGAGCCTAATATTTGGTAAAAAGCTGGGGTATGCTAGGGGCTGTCAATTTTATTAGATCGAAAACGGCGCACGGTCACTTTGCAACTTTTTGCCAAATTTCAAACTTTGAGCTGCTATAGCTGAAGAAGGAAGCAACGCTCGAAAGCCGGAATACTTTTAATATTTAGCACTAGTAACACTTAACATTTATGGCTGAAAGTTTTAGAATTGGTCAAATCGTTAATCCACCAGAGCTGAAAAAACCTTTTTGAAAAATCCCATTTTTCGAACTAAAATTTGTACTTTGGCGTGCTGCCAAAAACGGTGTATATGAGATATATTGTTGCCCACCCTAAACTTTTTAAATTTGATATGTTGGCTAGCGTTGGGGGGAAAAGTAGGTCTCTCCGACGATGTCGTGCCAACCCGTTCGTAGCCCCCCCCCTTAAGTTTGCTCTAGACTATAGCTTCTATGGCGCCTTCCTCTATTAGAAATTGGGCTTCTGCAGTCTTATGCTAAGTACATATTGGTGGCTATTCTGACCCCCCGGAAAGGGTGTATGAAATATTGCTTTGCAAAAATTCCTTTTAAATGTTCAGTTTTCGATGCAACAGTTTGTTTAATCATGTTATTTGATTCGTTGGTTACAGATCCTGATCGCTACGTCTTGATCATACTTCTTATGCTGTGATATTTAAGTACTATGACAGAGGAGAAGAAGCACTGCTCAAAGGATAAAGGTCACTGTTCTAAAGATAAGGACCAAGCCGTTGAAACTGGTAATTATTTATATTTAAATTTTTTACTATTTATAATCTACATTTATTGCTGATGATCTGCTGTTTATACTTATGCTCTTGACCGTTGATTTCTTCTGGCTGTGTCTTTGTTTTACGCACAGTTTATCGCACTGAGTGGTGGTAGCTGTGTTTTGGAAATTTCTACAGCTTGCTTCTGTGATGTATTTTAGGTGAGAAAAAGTTGAAACCGTGCTGCGCTTGCCCCGAGACTCGACGTGCCCGAGACGAGTGTATTCTAGAGCACGGCGAAGAACATTGCCAGCAGTTCATTAACGCTCATCAAGCTTGCCTGAGAAAGGCTGGATTTAATGTGTAGCCATTGCGTGTAGCTTTACTTATCTGCCCTTGGTTTGCTGTGCTGTGTAGTATATATTCGTAGATTTATTTGCCTATCCTTGTAACTGTTTTATCTTTGTCCCGAAATGCCCCCTGTCATAAAACCTACATTGGGACAGATTGGGGACGATCTGGTGGATTTGGATCTACGTTTGAAGAAAGCCATTTCTGAACTGCGGGCTGTACGCACTACTGATGCATTCGCTGCTGCGATGTCTGTAGTTAAACAGTTGGTTGCCAAGACTGAGGATAAGCTAGAAGAATTTCAGGTGTGCACTACATTTCGCTGCCAAGAATATTGTTACCGTCGCTATTTTGAGATTGTTGTTGTTGGTATTATGAGAATGACAATCGGCCTATGCTGTACCCATATTATTGGCACAATTTGAGCGAAATCGGTGAGAATAGGATCTTTGACCAAAGTAAACCCAACTTAAATTCAAAATTTAGCAAGTTTTGCAAATTTGTCCTAAAACTTAGTGCTCCGATCATTTCAGAGTGTCTCCCCGCCAAGCGGTGGGTGCGGCATCACGAAACGTAGGGAAGCTAGGTTTGAAAAGTGGAAACAGTAGTTAAAATATAGTTTTAGCTAGATTACGCAGTGAAACATAACTCGGTGGGTAACAAAAGTATATAGTTCAACCGAATTTGGCTTAAAAAATATGGCTTAGACTGCTTTTGTATTTCATTTCTTTGTGCAGATGCAGATCTTAATGTTATTTAATTGTATTAAGATTATTCACTTGTATATGTATATATCTAAGTTTCTTACAGGTCCTGTCCTCTTCTCGTCGTAAGGATGAGAACACACTGGCTGCGTTGGATCGACTGACCCAGTATCAGGAAACGCATAAGCTTAATCTACAGCATCTGAGACAAGCTCAACTGCTGGCAATGCAAGCTGTTCAGCGTCAGGAGCGGGATCAGCTTCTCTCAGACACGGGCGGCGTTAAGAAACGAAACCTGTTACAGTCTGAGAATGTGGCAAAGCAGACTTCACATGTGACTGAAAACCTGTCCAATCTGTTAAGACAAGTCGATCAGCAGGCAAGCTAAACTACCTGCGTAGTAAAAAGTTGATTCAAATCGAACAAAAAGTGTTCTGATGCTACTATTTTTATTTTTAATGGAACCAGCTATCGAATCTTTTTTGCTTCCATTTCCATAGTATAATCGAACTGTATGAAATCTAGTTTAACTGCCAGAAGCTATGGTCAAAATAAATCAAAGGCAGTCAATGAAATAATCTGTAATTTTGTTTTGATCTTGATGCGGTTCGGATTTTGATTCAACAAAATATAAACTGTAACTTGAAGGCTTAGTCTGATGCACTGGAAGAGCTTGTAGTTTGATTGCTTGTGTTTGAGTGCATTTTCATGTTATATTATGCCATGTGCGTCGTATGTTGGCTGTTGTAGGTTAAACGCAGTGAAGGAACACTACAGTCTTTGGTTTCTTCGTCGGAAGTTTTGGGAGAAACGGAAATTGAATACAGATCCACCGGTGGTGCTATTCAGTCTTCAGGAAAACTACTGTCGAAATATGGGCGTCGTGAATTTACGGACAAAGTCCTCATCTTTTTGGCCTTAGTCCTCTACTGTGTTACTATGTGTTATATTGTTAAGAAAAGGCTTTGGGGGTCTTCGTCCCATACTTCTCCTTCAGGGGGGACCTCAACGTAATTACATTTGTTTTAGCTTGTGATGCTTAATAAATTATTTGCGTTGTCTAATCTCCTTGTTGAGGGTGATTGGTTAGCTAAGGATGTTTCTGTCACCGCAACTGAAACTATTTTGGTCTGCCGAGTGAAACTGAAATGGAAAGTATTTAGGATAGCAGACTGTAGGGTTGTTCCGATAAGAACTTGACCGGAACGAAGCCGAACTGAGGCCGAACCTAGCTGCACGACCCGGAACTACCTAGCGGACTGACTGAAACCACCTAAATCGTCTACTGAAACGACACTGTATATAGCCTTGCAAAATAAGCTTAGATCAATATAACCAAGAGATTATAATTAAATTTTTCAAACCAAAACAATGTTTTCAAAAAATTTTTCAGCAAAACCAGCGGATTGTATCTGCCACTGACAATAGAGCCAAGCTCCCCCGAGATAGATTCACTCCCAGGCAGTATCCTTATCAGCGAAGTTGTAGCTTTTCTTTTCATTTTGTTAAATTAGATACAGGTAAATGATTCAGTGCCTGCCTACCTTTATTTAAAGGGCAGTGACTCGCTCAACAGAATGTAATCCCGCCCACTATCTGGTGACTGAGGAAACAGAAATGGACAGAAGGAGGTCGACCTGGGCAGGTCTCAGTACCGCCAGTGTGGGGGCTACCACTCCAAAACGCTGTGCCGAGGTTTAATTGTTTAGCCAACCGTGCTGACTTTAAGCGTTTGTCCAGCTTTCCTGCATATAAAGGGGCAGGGGTGCACCCTTAGTTAATTTTGCGGCTTTCGTATTTAGTATTATTAGTATTATTAGGAATCTCTCTCCTTCTTATATGGTCGACATTTCAGGCTCCACTCACGAGGGAATGACCTTTGACCCGTCCTACTGCCAGTTCTATCGTCCCTTGTTCGGTCAAGACACATACTCCCAGTTCACCTAGTACCTACTCCTAGCACAATTCACCCAGTTCTTCCTGTCATAGTCCTAGTTCTTTCTGTCAAACGCCCTGTTTATACTCCTTGTTTTGACATCCTGTTCTACACCCACTTTTTACCGACACCAACCACACACCTTCGCAACACCCTGTTTATACCTCTAGCATATACACCCGTTCTCCCGGATGCCACACCCAGTTCCTACTTCACCCGTCTTTCTACTTTAACGCCGTCCCTTTGCCTTCTTTCCCCGGGGCTTGGGACCCGGCATCGGCCCATTTCCAGACACCTAAGCTAACCTACTTCCTACGTACCTACACTACTAGTCCGGCCTAATCTTTTTTTTAGTTTTTGGTATTTTAACTTTTTTCTTCATACTACAACTTACACACAACTACATACAACAAATATGTACAGGTAGCCCTAAAGAGGACTGTTGGGATAAGGGGGACAGAGGCGGAGGCGAAGCTTGCTTCCTAAGGTTTGTGCAAGACTGTCAGTAATTGGAATTTGTTTCTGGTCAACCATCCGAAGGTCTACCAAATCGAGTCCTTCTAAAACTCCCAGAAATGGCAATCCAAAATTCCCTCTAAAATTAAATGTAGCCGATCTCCCGTCCTCTACTGCTGATTCCGTGGTGAAGTAGGTGGGCGCGCTGTAGTTCCAAATCTCCACTTCGCCGCCTTTTACACTGAACCAACACCACCAGTACATTTAGAGAGAGCGCTTTTGAAACCGACCGTTCGCGACGACGGATCAAGCCCAACTGACACAATATCACGACTTACACCATTTATATACCTGTTTAAACCAATCGTTCAGTACCTACAGCATACTACAATTACTTCCTGTTTAATCCCGGTCATACTGCTAGGTATAGTTTCCTGTTTCCACCGCCTGCCCTGTTTCCGGTACTCCTAGTTTTGCTTTTAGGACACTTACACCGAGGTTGCGCTACCCTAATTTCATGCTCCGAGTCACTCCTAATTAGCTCCGAGTAAACACAGAGTATGCACCGAGCTTACTCTGAACCTACTCCAAACATGCTCCGTTCTTTCACCATTTGTGTAGTCTTAATCGACTTCATCGTCGCCTTGTGTCTTTTCAGGTAATACTACCGTGCCCAGATCAGTGTTCTTTTCAATTGCTCGCTTTAGGGCTTCTTCCTCGGTCGAAAATTTGTGCTCGTAGTCTGCTTGCTCGTCCATAACCTTTTCAATCAGTGGGCCGTCGAGGAACTATTTGCAACGTTGGATGTGAGAAAAGCTTAGCCTGTTGCGTCCCATTCGTATTTCTCCGCCTGCCGAACGAGCTCATCCCAAAACTCACCAATCGGTGTTATTGTACTGCCAGAATCATTGCTCCTTGAGAGCTCCGTTCTTGCATCTGACTCAGAATCCTCATAGTCTGGTTGGGCACTGCGAACGTTCTGTACCTGACGCTGTAGGTTAGGGTGGTGATTCCTTTTGGGCACATATTGTTATTTGGCGGCGTAAATCAAGAGGAAATTTGATGAAACTTTCCGAAATAAGTTCTTTTAGCGTTCTAACACCCCCGCGCAATGCCGATTCAAAAATTCGAGATTTCCGGTCAGAGTGGTTTTTCCCAATTTTTGAACGTTTGGCAGCAGCTATACAGTTATACTATATGCATTCGAAAGATCTCATTGAGCTTCACATTTTTGCTTTTTAAAGCAAGTTTATAGCTTTTCTCTACCGTGAGATATAGCCGATTATCTTGTTTTGGCGTCGAAAACTTGTCATTTTTGCAGATATCAAATAATCTAACATTTCTTGAACTACGCAAGCCGCAAAATCAAACTAAGGGCGTCGATCTGAAGGTCTCACAGGACAAATTATCCGACGAATGATCGTCTTCCAACTGCTATCATAAAAAATGTAGTTTTTGCAAAAACACAACCAATTTTTTCCAAAGATTGTGGAGCATTCACCATGCAAGCTGGAGGGCTGCTACTGAGCAAATGTGTTCTGCACAAATATACCCACGGACGATTTTTAGTTACCCCGATTGCTGCTTTCTAGCTAAAGTAATCGCTTGACAAATTTGGAAAAAGTAGGCAAAATACAGGTTACACACACATTTCAGCTTATATCTCTATAACGAAAAGCGATTTCACAATAAATAAAAAATCGTCCCCAGCTAATTTGATGGAGGTATCGAATGATATAACCGATGTCTCGCGAAAAAATTTACTTCAGTCTGCAAAAATTCTGGAAAATTATAGTTCTTCTAAAGTGTTAAAAATATTTTAGAAAAGTAACATTAGTTTCGTGGTATGCATTAAAAAGAGAAAATGTCAAGCTACATTTTGATATAAAAATGGCTTCTTAACTCCAAGTAATGAATGAGTAATAATGGTGCAAACTGTATGTGACCAATGGGAATCACCACCTTAAATGCTCTGGTAAATCTGACCACATTGGCCACACTTGTAAGACAACTAGACATCTTGTTCTGATTGAGTTTCAATGTAAACTTTATAGACTTGGTGTCTCGTTGCCTTTGTTGTTAGCGCTTTTATTGATTTTGCTTCCTGTACTTTGTCGCTTTTATTGACTCTCAGTAAGAGTCACTCCGAGCAAACACCGAGTTAACACGGAGTATACACCGAGTAAACACAGAGTAATCTGGGAGTAATGTTGGGAATTTCAAAATACAATTTCCGCATTTATTGGTTCACTGTACTCGAAGTCGTCGCGTCGGATTGGACACCAATCTAGACATGACTTATTCCTAGATTACTAGAGGTGCTAGGAGTAAGTACTAGGTGAACTGGGAGTATGTGTCGTGACCGAGCAAGGGACGATAAAACTGGCAGTAGGACGGGACAAAGGTCATTCCCTCCCGAAAGTGGGGCCCGAAATGTCGACCATACACGACTGTAGTTCAAGAAATAATGGGTTGATTTCTGAAAAATGACAAGTATTCGCCAAAAATATGACAGTATGACGACGCCAAAAACAAGATACGCTATGTTCCCCCGTTTGGGGACCTGGGGCCCGATGCATAAAAGTGATTCGTTTATTATTTGGCTCCCGTTAATTTGTTTTTAATTTTAATGCCTTTTCATGCAGACATTTAAACGACTAGAGGCTGACCCTACCCTCTGCCCCCTCACATGTCAGACTCATGACTTCTAAAATTTCGCCCACTATGCTTACGTTCGAAGCTCGAAAACACAACAACTCGGTTGGATGTACGTCTGTTGAGAGCTTTAGCATCCAAACATAGCGTTCAATGTTTAAGGGAACATTTTTGGGGGTCAGCCGTTAGCGAACAGAACATGTACGTAGAGCTGGTGTCAGAGAGCTTGCCTGCTGTCATACTCTTATATATTATGTACTTTTGATAATACTACAATTTACTCTACAACCATATACACCAACATGTAACATGACGCAACAGTAATAGATAACGTTATTTTTCTATGACGTCTACAACAGTTTTCCCGCGGCCATGTCGTTTGCCAACTTCGTCTAATGCGCCAGCAGCTTCAGAAAATTTCACTACTTTCTGAATCACCGGAACAATCTAAAATATCAATAAATTTTCCATTTTCAAAATTTCCCTAATGTAACAATATTATGGCAAAAATATAAGATTTTGTCCGGCCTACTGCATAAACGAAAAATATACTACCTACCTCGCACGCAATAAACTAAATTCAAAACAACATGACAACACAGACAGATTAAGGCGAAAATTAATAGCCAAAACTGTGTCACGCATGTTTGGTAAATTGAAACTTTCCTTAATTTTAAACACTAGTCGGATTATAATTCAGTTAAAATTTTACTCGCTGAAACTATATACGTATACATGCTAAAGTGCAGGTAGGTTAAAACTGCAATGGCAAATGCTATCGAGCTAAAAGAGCTTTTAACTCGCTCGGGAAAGACAGCCATGCTGAACTTGCGGAAACTAATCCCCTACCCCGCCAACAACAATATTTACCTGGCCTTCTTCTGCCAATCTTGCAACTGTATTTAGCGCAAGAGAACTTGGCTGGAAAAAGGACCACGCGTACAAGCGGCCGCCTGTGCTGAATTCCTGAAATAATATTGACATGAACTACGAGCAAAAGCAGAAGCTGTTTACAGTACAAATATACTTTAGCAGAATAGATTCCTTCAAACTGCCTCATGCAAGAAATATTCTGCATCCTAATATTATGCTATGATAATGTAGGTATTGTTAATCATTGGCAGTTGTTAACGAATAAAACATATATACAAAACCTAGAGATGGAGCCAGTTCCCATTTAAAAAATCAGTTCCGGTACTAGCTTCCGGTGGTTCCCAAATGTCCTGACTGATAACTGTTGTTTGGAAATTCTATCCGAGCACAAAAATGTGATTTGACTGCATTTAGCAGGTGAGTGCAGAGCATTTCAGAAGCCGAAGAAACTATATTAACATATCCCAAAAATGCCAATTTTTGAGCTTGGTATTCCTGCAAAATTTTGTTTTTCCTTCAAAATAAAGTTGCCTACAGCTAGTGCCCATCAATAATTTTATTTCGATCTAACAGAAACTTTGCTTCCTGACATAACTGTGAAAGAAAAATCGAATGAATTCAATGAAAATGTTTATGATTAACAAGGTGATGAACAAAGAATGTAGCTTTGTGATCAAAATTAGTGAACAGTTCAATACCGGCTGTAACTAAAATACTGCTTCAACAGATTAACTCATTGACTTCCGTTCTCGTAACGTTTAGTTGCAAAGCAAACAATTTTTATTAGATTATTCATCGAAACTACTGGCTGCCTCATATTAAAAGGTTGCTGTCATCTGGCTAACAGCTTCTGATAATGTAGGTAAATAAAAATCATCGGCAGCTTAAAATGACAAAAGAAAGCAATTTCGGATAATACGTATTCACAACTTATTGTCCTTAATCTTTTCCATTTGATTTTAGTGTAATTGACATACAGTCGAGTGTACTGCTGTAGTAATAGCTGCAGTAGACATCGCCACCTCAGCACAGTTACAATGCCTTATTATAGCGACTGTTTCTTTTCAACACCTTTCCGAAACTCTAAACTACCACCATCATCAAATAAAAGCAGTAACAGTTTGATTCAGATATTATCAGTTATAACTATACATTCTGTATACACTTTATTAAGTTTACGTACTCTAAATGCTTCAGTTGCCCATCTGGCCCCACTTGACATAAGACCAAACGGAAAACCATAGGAATCGCCGTCGTCCAAAAGGGGAGCAATAAGGGTGACATAGACACAATTGCGCCAAATCCCCAGAAGCTGACTAGACTGACGAGACAGATCACTTCCAATCGGATCCAGAACAATGTCGTAGCTTAAACAGCGTTTAAAAGCTCACCACATTTGTATATATGTATATACTTCGACAAAACAATCAGAAAATTCGAAAAGGAAAGGGAGACACACTATGTACATGAGAAATTTCTCCGAGCAAAGCACAGAAATGTTTAAACAATGGTGGACGACGATTTGCATAATGTCTGGGTTTACTTTAGGCGAAAACAGTGAGGGTGTGAAAGTATGGGGAGCCCATCTTCACTAATGGGTGAGGAAATCAGATGGAATAAAGAGCCACAAAAGCCTGTTTCTACTAAGCCAGACGCTGAAGCCACCATTCACAGCGAAAAAACTCACGGTGCCAAATCAGAAAGTCGATCAAATGCATCAGGAAGAGAATAGTCTACGGCTGAAGAGGCTCCCAGTTTATTAACTAAATCAAATGCTTCAGATCTGCAAGTGACTACAACGTCTGCGCCCCAAGACTTCAACAACTACAAGAAAAGCCTGATACAATTTAAACGTGTCTTAAAATCAGTAAGGAAACCAACCGAAGGAAACTCTAACAGATCCACATACTATTTAGTGAGACTGGGAGGGAACCCCCCACGGTCCTCCTTATCCTGGCTTTTCCCTAGGCAAAAATTTCTGGGGGGGGAAGTCTGGGGGGGGGGAGAAAAAATTTCCGAAAAATGCCTAAAAATAGCTATTTTTTGCTGCTGAGCTAAAAAATTAACTATTTTTTACTTAAACTTAAGCTGAAAATAGCTAAAAAATGCTTAAAAATAGGTAAAAATCCGCGAAGCCGGAAAAAGTTTTCAAAATTTACCCCCAAAACCCTATTTTCCGGGCACTTTAGAGTTCTGGGGGGGGGAAGGCCCGAATCCTGGGGGGCGACCCAAATCTGGGGGGGGGACGAATTTCTGGGGGGGGACCCCCACCCCCCCCCCCGGAGGAAAAAGCCAGTTATCAGGGCCCGAGTAGAAGAAACCGTTAGGACAATTAATTTTACGCTGGTGTTTTTGGCGTAGTTTGCATGCAGAAGTGCAGAACTTTCAACAAAGATGCCTGGGTTGCGGCTAAAAATCGATATTATCAGCTGATAATATCCTGCGTAGCCGGCAATTTTCATCTAATTGCGACATGTGCACCCGGGGAAGTTAAAAATCTCAGGATAGGGGGTCGGGGGGAAGAACGATCCTTCCTTCCTGTAAAAGTACTCTGTATCATGAACACCCTAACAGTTGGCCACCAAAATAGGTACGTATATACCCTAACTATTTCAGACATGGAAAGCAAAGAAATCAATTTAATACCAGGAAACTCACCTGAAGGGCAAAAGACCCAATACCTCCAGCACCTCCATGAATGAGAGCTCTAGAAAAAATAGAAAATGTTCACACATTCTAACACACCAACCTTCAATAATTAATAGTCTGAATTATACGCTGTCAAATTATCTTTGAATTCATGAAATTATAAAGCTGAAGTAACACAATGCAAAACGACATCAGCACATCAGGCTAAAGTAACAAAAGAACTGACTAGACCTTCTGCCTTTCATATTCGCAGGGCTACATCGTGCAATCGTACACAAAGCTGTCCAGACAGTGCAAGCAACGTAGGGCAAACTGGCAGCCTCTGGGTGGCTTAGATTTCGTGGTTTAGCTGCCACAGAATCTGCCGAGACGAGTCCATACTCGGACAGAAAGCCTTGCTTATCAGGTGCAACAGCGCCATAAACCTGAAAACACACAAGCATTACTATACTAAAACATGTTCACGAAAAATCACAGGTCGGTGACCAAGCCAATGGCAATAGCAGGGAATCCAGGCTACAGCTTAGAGCGACGATATATAGGTTCCATAAGAGCGAAAGCCCTTTTTGAGTTCCAGCCAAGCTGCAATTATGAATTTCAGTTACCCAGGAAGGCAATGTAAACGGGACAGTTCCAACTAAAACCACAGAAAGGAAAAGCTAATAATGTAAAAATTGATAGCAGATTCCACTCACAATCTCTACGCACCAAATCTCCAGGCTTTATTGATCGAACATTCATTCCAGTATCGACTACTGTGCCACTAAAATCACGACCAAGAACTACTGGAAATTCAGGAATCGATTGAACTCGCATCTGAGAAAACTGCCTCATCAGATTGAGATACGTTCGACCGTAGCCTCCTACAACAACATGTAATAAGACGGTGTGCATCGGTAACGGGATTGGGTGCGGTGATCCCCAGTATATATACGTACATGATCCCGCGGGCTTCCTCAAGTTTCACAAACTTCAATGCCTCCCTCTAACCATCCAGGAGCATTTCAGACTAAAGAATAGACATATCCCTTTTCGGTCGAAGAATTATGCGCCGTCACACAAAACGTATAAAGCTTGACACAGGCTTGAGTGGGCCCCACTTATTTTTGTTTGCTGGAATGGACGCTATAATTCGCCACAATAGAAAATTTCTATTAAAATCATATATAAAAGCTTTACCAAAATTATATAAAAGCTTTGCTTTTTCCTGGGAACCTTTGACTCTCAGGTAAAACTCCTGTGAACATGCAATTGCTTTATACTGCCATACAAAGATTGTCTTACCTGCAACTCTATAATCAATTGGATTTAAACTAGTGGCATGAACTTTAACCAAGACGTCATTTGGAGACTTTACAATAGGAACATCCATTCCATCAGTTAAAACATGGCTCAGAGAGCTGCGGTCGTAATCATGCAATTGCCAAGCTGACATAACAGACGCAACATTTTCCGTCGTAAAATTCTTCGATCCTGAATGTTCCGCATAAGCGTGTTGTCGAAGGCCTGAACCACCGATACTCAAACATCTCCTGCTTGCACTGAAAATGTACAGTGCCTTCATCCTAAAATGAGAACGTTCTACATGAACATATATACAATACATACAAAATATTTAAACGAAACAAAAGTAAACAGATAAAGTTGTCCCTGCAGAGAATTTCAACCAATAGCAGGTTAATATAGGGCAAAATTATATATATACAAGAATAAAAATGCTCCGACGGAGCATGAAAAATGCAATATGGGTGACATTCGGTTGTAAATGGACAGAGGACTAGGTTTTAAAAGGTTATGGGAGGGGCAGGTTGTAAATGCCAGGAGGACTAGGTTAAAGGCGCACTAATATGGACCAGCTTCGCTGAACAACCCATATTCGCGAAAATTGCCCATTTTCTATCAACTGCTGCTTGCTGTTGCTATCGGCAGTTCTTCGGAAAATTGTACGATTTGTCAGCATGGCCTGCAAGTGTAATGTAGTGGTTCTCCTTATTATACAACTTAATATATAATACACGTACATGATGTCAACTGCTTTTCGCATCAACTTAATACATACAAGATTCTGCGCTGACAGTGCAGAAGAAATACCTTGAACACCTTTCCACCAGAACTGCATTGTTTATTTGAAATCAGCTTTAAAATTTCAAAATCGTCCCGCTCGCTTTGAAAGCTGAAGAATGTAGATCTTACTAAAGTCTGACCAAAAAATCTTGGAACCGAACATTCAGTACCAGTCCTGAGTTATCCTTTGAAGGTAGCCTATATAAAGTATATATTTTTAGAATCCTCAAGAGGAGGAGATTCCGATAAACCCATCATATCCGGTCTATATCCGGTTACCGGATACTAAATCGATAAAAACGCTTCAGATTCGGAAGAAAAATGCTAATTAATTCATACTCCAGTATATTGGTCCTTGGCTCAAAACATTTCCGAAAATCGGGTCACATCCGGTCCATGTCCGGTAACCGGATGCCCAGGTCACAAAAACTGTACAGCAAGATGGGTAGCTTGTACAGTTTCGCTGATTGGATTTTTGGATTCCTCGGGTCGAAATTAGTCTGTATCCAAAATTTTGTCCGGTTTGGACCAAAATTGCGTGATCTATGGTCGTATCCGGTTCGCAAAAAAACCGGAAAAAACGATTTTTCCGGCCTGGTGCTCGGAATCGCGGATTAAAAATGTTCCCTTTTGGCACAATGAATGTTTGGGAGGCTACTTTCATTTTACCGGTGTCAAAGCAATCGAATATCCGGTCCATTTCCGGTTCTGAGCTTTGAAATTTGAGATTTCATGGGCTATTATCTCATTATCCGGTTGGTCCGGAAGTCAAATTATTGCATTAAAATTATATTTGGTCTATCCCTAACCAACATCAACCACAAATTACTTCATATCTGCTGTAAATTTTGAATGGCAGCGTTTTAAATCTGGGTGATTTTTGTTTGTTTTGTCTAATTGTTAACCCGGACATGCGATTTGATCCCATACGCTTAGCTTTGTCGCATGCAATATAACCTATTTTTGAACCGTTTTTAAAACGCTGCCATTCAAAATTTACAGCAGATATGAAGTAATTTGTGGTTGGTGTTGGTTAGGGATAGACCAAATATAATTTTAATGCAATACGATTTGACTTCCGGACCAACCTGATACTGAAGATAATAGCCCATGAAATCTCAAATTTCCAAAGCTCAGAACCGGAAATGGACCGGATATTCGATTGCTTTGACACCGGTAAAATGAAAGTAGCCTCCCAAACATTCATTGTGCCAAAAAGCAGGAACATTTTTAATCCGGGATTCCAGAGCACCAGGCCGGAAAAATCGTTTTTTTCCGGTTTTTTTTGCGAACCGGATACGACCATAGATCACGCAATTTTTGGTCCAAACCGGACAAAATTTTTGATACAGACTAATTTCGATTTTGAGGAATCCAAAAATCCAATCAGCGAAACTGTACAAGCTACCCATCTTGCTGTACAGTTTTTGTGACCTGGGCATCCGGTTACCGGACATGGACCGGATGTGACCCGATTTTCGGAAATGTTTTGAGCCAAGGACCAATATACTGGAGTATGAATTAATTAGCATTTTTCTTCCGAATTTCAGCGTTTTTTATCGATTTAGTATCCGGTAACCGGATATAGACCGGATATGATGGGTTTATCGGAATCTCCTCCTCCTGAGGATTCTAAAAATATATACTTTATATAGGCTACCTAAAAAGGATAACTTTGTGACTGGTGCTGACTGTTCGGTTCCAAGATTTTTGGTCAGACTTTAGTACGCATGTCATGTGGAGTGGAGCATGAGTGACCGCGAATATGGGTTGTTCAGCGAAGCTGGTCCATATTAGTGCGCCTTTAACCTAGTCCTCCTGGCATTTACAACCTGCCCCTCCCATATTAACCTTTAAAACCTAGTCCTCTGTCCATTTACAACCGAATGTCACCCATATTGCATTTTTCATGCTCCATCGGAGCATTTTTATTCTTGTCCTATTTCATTTTTAAGGTTCTCAGTAAAAGCACAAAACGTTAAGGCTGTGTGAAAGAAACTTTAAAAATTCCGCCAATCATTAATTGTCAACCGAAAGTACAGAACAAAGAAGCTTGAAAAGTTCCAATTTCTTCCCTTTTCTCTTTTTGACAGAAATCCAACATCCAGTATATACCCATGCCTGCAATAGTTTTAGTTACTGTATATAGCATATAGCACTCTCCTTCACCGACAGTAAAGTTAGCAATACGTAACTGAACGAAGTACAC
>JASAND010013104.1:0-15981 GCA_030248195.1 Trissonchulus latispiculum
CCAGTCGTGTCCTGTCTTGACATGTCTTCAACATTGGTAACGGGAAATACATCACAGAGACGAACGGGCTTAGAATACTCTTCTAACCTTCTCTTCACCCCAATTTTTTCTATGTAATTCTAGATACGATTATAAGTTTTGGTTGGAAAGCTGGAAGCTTTATTGTTTTAATGCCTAGTATCAAGAGTTCATAATTATACAATATAGTTATGTACTCTTGCTAGTATGATTAGATCTCACTAAATCTGCTTGACCACTTTATATAAGCTTAACCCCGCAATTTTCAGATATTTTTCAGATCCTATTTATTTATCACAATTCTAATTTTATTTTAAACAATTTATGCTCTTACATATTGCCACACTTGTTATTACCGTCTCCAGTAATCTGTAATAGAACAGGACCTCCACTGTTCTTAACTGTGCTGGCGGAAGAAGAAGAGGAAGAAGAAGAAGAAGAAGCAGAAGATGACGATGATGAAACGGAATGTGGTTTCGAATTCGAATTAAAATTAGAATCTGAAGTAGTGATTTTGTTAGCCTGTTGTAGTCCATTGCCCTGGCCCCCATTTGCTGGCTCTAATTTTCTTTCCTCCCACTTGACTGATTCGCCATCCTGGAAGCAACGAAATACGTAGCCGTTGATCTGTATGGATGATCCGACAGCCACAATGCTGGAAGAACGAGGCCAAAGGCAGGCTGGAACAGATAAAGCCTATTAAAGCAAATGTTTTGAGTTGTGAGAAGGCCAGCCATAAGCGTGCAGAGCTTGTGCCACGAGCTGATAACAGAGATTGCCAGCTGTCACACTCTTATCATATATCATATCTTATATCTTATCATTATCTTCATGCGTGTTGATGTTGTGGATATTACACTCCTTACGTAGTCATAAAGAAATAATTACGAAAAACATCTGTCCTGGAGTTGTGTTTGAGGCCGGCCGGCCGGAAGGTCGTTGGCTGGCTCGACCGAAACTTTCGGCCGGGCGAGCGGCTGGAGCAGTTAGCAGTGCAGCTATTATAAGTTTTGCGTACTAGGGCTGATTTGCGGGGGGTCTACTATACGCAATTGCGGGGGAGTGGACCGTTGGCGCACAGAGCATGGCTCGCGAGCTGATAAGCATCGAGTGTGACGCTTGTCACACTCTTATGTATTATACACTCTTGTTAATACTTAACAGTTAGGTAGTTTTTAGTAGTTAGGTAGTTAGGGAAGTATTCAAACCCTATCATGAAGATCACATCTTCAGCTTAGTACGCCGACGCTCTACCGATTGAGCCATTTGCTCATTTTTACTTTTCTGGGAATTGGTCTAGCAATAAATTGTTCTAACCTATGATTTCAGTCTTCCACTGAGTAAAGAAAGTTTTACAGCGATACTGAAATTGATCTGAGATCCATGTTTGGCCATTGGCATAGGATGCACCATTGACGATGCACTGGATGGCAGAAATAGAAATAAAATTGTCTGCAATAATTATAAGTCCAAAATAACACAAAGATCGCATATTAATGGAGGGCAGGTACCTAAAATTATTAGAGTTGAATACACAGGCATTAGTAATTTATTTTTGAATTTCTATACCTGCTTAATTAGTTAATTTGAATTTATTGTAGTAGAGGGTACATAAAAATCTGTGTTGTATTTCCTTTCGGTATCACATAGCTATAAAAATTATGTCTTTTCGGAAAGCCGGAAGATTCGCCTTCTATTGTCGAAAAGGCCAGTATTTAACAATCGGTTAAATATAAGTTATCAATAGATCATATAAATTTGGTAAGGCCAACTCTCCCGTTTGCTTGAAATATACCTAGACCTGAGCCAACTGGGCCCTGTTGCACCAACTTCTAATCAATAATCAGTAATCAGTAGTCAGCAATCAGTAATCAGTAATCAGTAAGTTATTTTCCGTTGCACAAGACTACTGATTACTGATTGCTGATTATTGATTACTGATTACACGAGAAATACACGTCTTCATATACGTTTACCAAGAGTACATAATAGAATAAGAGTATGAAACTCTTACGCTACTATGTACTAAACATGCTTGACATGCTCGGGTCGCTAACTCGGGACCCCCCCCCCCGAAAGTCTCGGGGGGGGGGTCCCACTAATTACATGCTTTCATATAAGTGTGTGTCTGCTCACTGATTCGTTCATTAGCTTAGGCTTACGATAGGCATTTTATTAGTAATTTTTAATTAACTAATTTTAACTTTAATTAGGTTAATGTAATTAAAAAACTAACTAGACAACTTTGTAGCATTTTTTCTGCTCTTTCCAACGATATAAAAATTGTTGCAAACTACATTCCCACGAATTTCTGTTTTGTGCAACAATTTTTATATCATTGGAAAGAGCAGAAAAAATGCTACAAAGTTGTCGAATTAGTTTTTTAATTACATTAACCTAATTAAAGTTATAATTAATTAATTAAAAATTACTAATAAAATGCCTATCGTAAGCCTAAGCTAATTAGCGAATCAGCGAGCAGACACACACTTATATGAAAGCATGTAATTAGTGTAGGGTGGGACCCCCCCCCCGAGACTTTCGTGGGGGGGTCCCGAGTTAGCGACCCGAGCATGTCAAGCATGTTTAGTACATAGTAGCGTAAGAGTTTCATACTCTTATTCTATTATGTACTCTTGGTTTACTGATTACTGAATACAAGAGAAATGGGCGTCCATACATTTACTGATTACTGATTACGTAGGAAATATGGCTGATTGTGGCATATTGCTGGCCCACAAACTCAACAGAAAAAAGGACTACCTATAATTACAGCTTTACTACTACATTTTAGAAATGTATAGTTTATTTTTAAATTTTGGTAGCTTATCCATTTATATTAATTTTAGTGCTAACTGTACTTATTGGCTTACCAAGAGGGGAAACTACTACAACATATATTTATAGCGGAAGTAGGAATATTTGCTAATTTGCTAAAAATCGGTGAAATTCAACTGATAACAAAGTATTTCCCAAGTATTAATGAAAAGGTTCACGAAATATACCCCTAAGCACTGAAAAATTAGACTGATTTCGCAGTAATCATGGTAAAGGAAACTGATTAAATTTATGCGAAGATAATCAGTAATCAGTAATCAGTAAAGAGTTTGGTGCAACAACTTACTGATTATTTACTGATTATTCAATGATTATTTACTGATTACTGATTACTGACTGATTACTAATTGTAATCAGTAAAGTTGGTGCAACAGATTTTACTGATTACTGATTACTGATTAATCAGTAATCAGTGGTTGGTGCAACGGGGCCCTGGAGTAAGGAGTATATACATATATATACTAGTGAAAAAGAATGATTCAACAACAATAACTGCAGCGATGTAAAACCGTTGGCGCAAATAGGTATATATGAAGATTAAAAATTAGACACAATTTCAGCAGCCTATTCTAAACCTTATTCAACATTGAATCCGCCTTCAGTTATGGAACGATACACTGTATTAAATATACAGGTTTGATGTAAACGGCATCAGCAGAAACTTGATAAAAGTGATACAGCGACTATTATATAAATCGAAAGCATACTCTGAAAATAGAAAGTACAAAGCAAAGCAAGCAAAACAAATCATAGGACTGGAAGTACACTAACAAGAACGTGCCTTCCTAAATATTGGTACTTAGTTCTCACTTTTTTCGCCTATACCTTACAGACGGTGACATGACAACCAACTCCAATCAACTTGAAATTTGAAATGTTTTGGGGATTCCATCAAATATATATTTGACCAAAACAAACATATAATAAAAACGACGGGAGCTTTCGATTCAGTACCCCATCCTCCCCTCTTGTTAGCTGTCATTGTATGACATTTCGGTAGCTAGAGTTGTAAGCACTGCTAAATTCGCAGTACCAGGATGGTGAGCATGTTCAGTTGTGGATGTAATGTTACCAAGACTAAGAAGATTTTTGTAAAAGTAATGGATTACTGGTAAAGATAATAGCACCTGAATGCGCATTTGAAGTTTCCACTATCAAATAGCTGGGACCCTTTTTTAATTATTGTGAAACCTCTCTTCGGTGTGAATGAAGAAATTAACTAAAATGTATGCACAACCTGGATTTTGCCTACTTTTCCCAACTTTGGCAAGCGACCACTTTAGCTCGAAAGCAGCAATCGGGGCAACTAAAAAAGGGTCCTTGGGTATTTTTGTGTAAAACGCGTCCAGTAAGTGGCAACCCTCTAGCTTGCATAGTAAATGCTGCACAATCGCTGGAAAAAATTTAGTCATGTTTTTGCAAAAAGTAACATTTGTAATGTTACGGATGAAGTAAAAGCCGAAAACTAAGGAAAACTCATAAAACCATGAGTCGCGATCGGAATTGTTATTGGTGGTTGTTCTTGGAAACAGTTATTCAGAACCTAGTGTGCAGTATGTGTACGTCCAAGCAATATTTGTCATTATTTTATGTTCTTGTGAATACCAGAGTTGCCAGTCAGTTCAAATCCTTCAAACCTTAAGCTCATATTATGCCGGGTTCCTATCCTGTTCTGGCACTACCTACGCAGATTATAACGCTATTTCCAACCTTATTTCTTTCACCTAGAATCTACTGAATTCCTATTCTCTTCTTGCGCTGTTCATTCGTGTTCTGACACTGTTATAACCCTAGTTTCTAAACCACGCTAGAACCTATTCATCATTTTGTAAGGTTTGAAGGATTTGAACTGACTGGCAACTCTGGTATTCACAAGAACATAAAATAATGACAAATATTGCTTGGTTGTACACATACTGCACACTAGGTTCTGAATAACTGTTTCCAAGAACAACCACCAATAGCTAATTCCGATCGCGACTCATGGTTTTATGAGTTTTCCTTGGTTTTTCGGCTTTTACTTCATCCGTAACATTACAAATGTACTTTTTTTGCAAAAACATGACTAAGAATTTTTCTGGCACGGGTTGCCACCCACTGGACGCGTTTTACAAAAATTCTGGGACCGGTTGCCCCGACTTTCGAAAACCTCCGCTTGCCAAGCGGAGCCAAATCCAGGTTGTGCATCGGTGGCCCATTCACGACAAGTAAAGGGTCCCCGCGGGATGAAGCTCAAATACACAGACAAACTATCACCCATTGTGCTTACAAGCATCCTGCTCCTGGCCTTACAGGCGGGGTGCCCTGGCTCCCAATACCAATAATCATACAATGACGGGGAGAAGATGAGACGCAATTTTTTGTCCATATCGATTTCTGTTTTGGTCAAATATATATTTGGTCCCTAATTTCAAATTTCAGACAGAAAGTGAGCTTAAGTACCAATGAAGGCGTTTCCAGTCACACTGTTGTTTTGTACTGTACCGTATACTCGACCCTGTAGTCTTTGTAGCGGTCCTCAAACCAGTATTGCAGTGTATAAAGTTCCAATTGTTAATAGGTTTAGAATACAAAACTGCTGAAATTGTGAAGCTGAAATATATATTTTTTCTGATTTTGTTGAATCTACTAACTTTTCACTTGAAATATCTCTGTATACTCATACCTCCAGAACCGTGCACCAACACTGATTACTGATTAATCAGTATCAGTATCAGTAAAATCTGTTACTCTGCCCCACTGACCACAATTAGTAATCAGTCAATCAGTAAATATCATTGAATAATCAGTAAATAATCAGTAAGTTCTTGCACCAAATATTTTACTGTTGTTATCTTCACTGTTTCCTTTACTATGATTTGCACTGCAGCTGAAATTTTCATATGCGGGAAACTTTTGTTATCAGTTGGTGATTGCCAGAATAATATTATGTTGCTGGTAGTTTCCCTCTTGTTAAAGCCAATAGCAGTTAACTTTAAAATTGTATATGGATGGGTACCAAAACTGAAATAAACACTACATTTCTAAAATGTAATGGCATAGGTAGTCCCTTGTTGAGACAATTGGCACAATATACCACAATCAACCGTAATATGTCGGCAAATGTATGGACCTCTTGGTATTCAGTAATCAGTAAACCAAGGATACATAATAGAATAAGAGTATGAAACTCTTACGCTACTATGTACTAAACATGCTTGACATGCTCGGGTCGCTAACTTCGGGACCCCCACGAAGTAAAGGGGGGGGGTCCCACCTACACTAATTACATGCTCATATAAGTGTGTGTCTGCTCGCTGATTCGCTAATTGTAGCTTAGGCTTACGATAGGCATTTTATTAGTAATTTTTAATTAATTAATTATAACTTTAATTAGGTTAATGTAATTAAAAAACTAATTCGACAACTTTGTAGCATTTTTTTCTGCTCTTTCAATATTATAAAAATTGTTGCACAAAACAGAAATTCGTGGGAATGTAGTTTGCAACAATTTTTATATCGTTGGAAGAACATACCTTTAAAGGCGTTTTTTGAATTACATTAACTAATTAAAAATTATAATTAATTAATTAAAAATTACCTAATCGCCTAAATATTAACGCTGAAAAAAATTTTTAATAATAGGTGGAGGATTTGAAGTTTTCGAGAAGTCGAGTTGGCAATTTCCAACCTCTCAACATGTTGAAACACATAATTTAGTAAGAGTTTCATATAAACTATATTATGTACTCTTGATGGCGGCGGACGTGTAACTATAAAATCGGTAATCAATGAGCAATCAGTAATCAGTAGTCTTGATGCAGCGCCCACTGATTAGAAATGACGGGTATTCCAGGTAGCATACAAATGAATATTCAGTCTTTTCATATGACCAAAGACTGAGTAACCAAAACTGGTATGAAAATTCAAGCTACTGCCTGTCATAGAACAATGCAGTCTTTGTGTTGGACTTAGTATTGCAGACCACAGTACAATATTGCATCAATTAAATGTGCATCCACCAATGATAATCTCTTCAGTAATGCTATTACTTCGAACTGAAATCATAGGTTAGAACAATTTGTAAATAGAGAAATTTAGGAAGCAAAAATGAACGAAGTGTCAATAAATCAACACCCAAAATGACAGTGTTTGAATGCACTCCTAACAATACCAACAGAGGTACATACAGAATGAACCCAGAGCGTCACACTGTATTATGCTTTCTCTGCCCCCCCCAGAAACACCCCACCGCACATACAAACTTTCACCGGCAAGGTTTCGGTCAGTAGCCGCTACCCCAGGACCCCAGTACCAACATGACCGACGAAAAGAGGTACTGTGCTCCACAACATCAATTTTCTCAGCAAAAGATGTGATAAGATACTAAGATATATGATAAGAGTGTGACATGTTATCAGCTCGTGTACCTACACACTTTATGGTGGCACATAACCAAAACATTTGCTGTAGGCATACAGTACCTTTTGACTCGTTCTTCCAGCATTACAGTGACTGTCGAGATCATCCATACAGATCAGCAGCCGCATTTCATGCTTCCAGGGTGCGAATCCGATCCCTCGAAGTGGGAGAAAGAAAATTAGAGCCAGCAAGCCGAAACTGAGACTACAACAGCAAAACTTCAGATTCACAGTACAGTCGAATTCGAACCCATTTTCATCGTCATCTTCTGCTCTTCTTCTTCCGCCAGCTTTGGTGGTGGAGATTGTTCCACAGGTACTGATACTATTTGGGAATATTGGCAATATAAATAGGCACAAATTGTTTAAAATAAAATTGTGATAAGTAAATGGGACCTCTGAAAATATCTGAAAATTGCCGAGATGCCAAAGTGTTAGGTGAGATCTAATCACAGCAAGAGTACGCCTTGTATAATTATGAACTCTTGTTGCAAGATTGACTTTCATCACCATCTACTAGCCCACATAGAAAAACGAGTGTAGAAGCATTCTAAGAAACTGCATTCTCTCTGTGTTGTACATTTCCCCGTTATAATTTGGCTTATATAATTTGCAAATAAAATCTTTAGATTTATAGATTAAATTACAGTTTTTTTCTGCTGAGAGCCTCGAGCAATACGGACTATGCTATGTGGCACAATTCGACATTGTGGGAAATAATGTCAGTACAAACTGAGGTGCTAGTAATTTCAGGTAACAACAGATACACTTGGAAGTTGAAATTAATCTTATGATTCTTTTCAGAAAGGTAAACTCGTGAGTGGCAATGCATCGATACCTACCCAAACGACTTCACACTAACTTTCTTTCATGAAATGGTTGAAACAGCTCTACTCTACTGCTGACAAAAGCTTCACATGTTTTGAAATTTTCAATCTTTCAGTACCCCAGTGGGGAAACCTCATTTCCGAGACCCGTAATTTGACAGAATAAAATATGGTGGGGCAAAGTGGCTCAAAAAAAGTTTGAGCTTCAACAAGATCACACCAACCAAAATGCCATCAATACAAGTCTGAAAATACTAAACGCGGTCGATTTTAGCTCGAGTTTCGAGTTTCAGGTTCCTCACCAACTTCCGGACGACACTTTCAGTCGAGATCTGGATTTCAGTTTCAGTTCTAGTTTCAGTCGGAGTTTCGGTGTTTCAGTTTCAGTTCAATCGAGAAAATGCAGATTCTAGCCTTCTAGATGTTTTGAGAAAAGACTGAAACCAGTTTCAGTACGAGTTTCAGGTCTTTACCCAACCTGTTTCAGTTTCAGTCGGCCGCAGTTTGAGTCCTGAAACAGAAACCAGTACAACCTGAAACCTAGTTTCGGTTTTAGTTTCAGTGCCTGAAACAACACTAATATAAAGTGATAGATAATCCATGCGATGGCAAAACGAAATTATATATATCTATGTATATATATATATGTATATGTGTATATATATATATACGTATATATATATATATATATATATATATATATATATATATATATATATATATATATATATATATATATATATATATATATATATATATATATATATATGTGTGTATGTATGGGTTCCCCATGACATCGTTCGTGACATCGCTCACACTGTACACACATAGACACATATACATACATGGGTCCCGCCATGACATCGTTCGTGACATACCTACCTCTCCTGCCATCGCATGGAAGGGTTACCCTTACCGCTACATCATTGCATTTTAGGGTGCATCTGGCCTAGAACTGGTGCTCTGGTGAAGATTGGAAGCACTGCCATAACCAGTGGATATCTGTTTCGGTGCTATTCTGATGGCATTTTTGTCAGATGGAAGGAAGCCGGCTATTTTAGTAGGCAATAAATACTTCCGTTGGGTTGCATTTAAAGTCAAACTTAAGGGGAGGGGGCGACTAAACTTTTGCCCCGACTTTGTCCGATTGGCCTACTTTTTGGCGAAGTCATAGAGCATGGGTGTGGTCAAGAAAATACTTGGTCGTTGGTTCTTAGCTGCCATCCAGCCATGCGCAGCCGTCGGGTTTATGTGCCCGACCCCCCCTTTTTCACAACTGCCAACATAATTAATTAAAAATTTCTGCTGGCTGCAAACCCCTAGCTCCAAGGTTGCCATTTGCAAATATGATTTGGCACATGTGCCCCTATCTGCAGAAAAATACTAGACGTCTCTATCTTATCTGCATCTAAGGGAATTACTCTTCAACGTTGAAGTTTCGTCAAAAATTTTAAAATTTTTGGCTTACGAAAGGAATATTTTATTACTGGTGCGAGCTAGCTGTAATTTGGCATAAAAGGAGGCCCTATAGGAGTCCTCATTTGTGCTAAATGGCAAGAAATTCTGCAGCGTGAAAAAATTTTTATGCAGCTTTAATCTTCAAAAATTGCCAAAACCGCCTTTTTTGGGCAACGGTACCCCAGAAATCAAAAAATTCAAATTTTTCGAAATTAAAATTTTTTGAAATATTTGAACTCAGCGTGGTCGAAAACACACCCACAAACGATTTCAGCTCGATTAGTGAAGGTTTGAGACTTCTATGGCTGCAGAAAGCCTCTACACAGGATCCGACAGACTGAAAATGGCGGATTCGGCAATTTTTAAAGATTAAAGTTAACATAAAAATTTTTTCACGCGGCAGAATTTCTTGCCATTTGGCACAAATGAGTACTCCTAGGGCCTCCTTTTATGCCAAATTACAGCCTTATAGCTCGCACCAGTAATAAAATATTCCTTTCGTAATATATAGACAAAAATTTTTAAAGTTTTAGACAAAAAACTTCAACTTTGAAGAGTAATTCCCTTAGATGCAGATAAGATACAGACTTCTAGTATTTTTCTGCGGATAGGGGCACATGTGCCAAATCACATTGGTGAATGGCAACCTTGCAGCTACGGTTTGCAGCCAGCAGAAGTTTTAATTAATTATGTTGGTAGTTGTGAAAAAGTGGGGATCGGGCACATAAACGCGACGGCTGCACATGACTGGAAGGCAGCTAAGATCTGAGTACCCGGTATTTTTTGACCCCACCCATGCCCATCTTCGCCAAAAATTAGGCCAATCGGACAAATTCGGGGCAAAAGTTTAGTCGCCCCCCCCCGTCCATTTTTGGTCATTTCTCCGACTTTCTGCGATCTCGCTGATTTTACAGATTTTATTGACCAAACGGAACATTTTAACGAGTTTTTAAACTAAAAGTTGTACGTCTTGCGGTTATTTGAGTTGGTACGAAATTTCAAAACTTCAATAATTCATTAAAATTTTAAAAAGGCTTAATTTAAGAGTCCGGAAACGTAGAAATAATATGATATAAAGGTTGGACGGATGCATTTTGCCATTCGTGAGATTTCTCTGGCGCACGCGAAAAAGTAACAACTTTTTAAAATTTCCTATGTTGTATGCACATGAGATCTCAACTTTGAGGTGAAATAACTCAATAACCGCAAGACTTACTACTTTGATTTTAAAAACTTGTTACACGTTGCATGCCCATGACATGGGCTATGAGCATCCTATTGCTGGACGTCAATGGCCCACACATGGGCCATGGCTCTTATGTTAAAACATGGTTTCTGGAATAAAGGCGTCCTGTTTAAACACTATTAACGGCTAGGGGCGGCCCATTTGCTTGGGCACTGTTAATGTTTAATAAATACTAGATTGGCCTATGGTATAGTGATCGTTTTTAAGTTTCTACAATGTGTGAAGGCGTGGGCGTCCCGTTAAAGCTGCCCAAAATTGATTGGGCATGCAAAGTGTTAAAATATACCACTTGGACAATCAAATTTATGTAAAAAACAGCGAGAAAGTGGAAAAATAAGCTTTGCTCGATTGTGCTGGGTGAGTGGCTGCATTGTAGTTTATCGAATGTACCTACTGTACCATGTACTTTTGTGAAATAAGCCCAAGAAAACATATTTCCAAATGTGTCCTCCAAAGAGGTTCTCCATCGAATTTTAGTTAAATTTACAAATTCAAAACGCTCACAAACGGATACTATATATAAAATAAATAGTTTACATGCTATGGGCAGTGTTCATATTGTCTATTATTGCAGAATTTGATGAGATACAACCGATAGGACTGCCACTGCCAGCAGAACCCTTCCCGCTCTGCAAATACGACGGAAAATATTATTCGATTGGAGAAAGCTGGATCAATGATCACTTTCGATTTCAGTGCAAACTCGTTGACCCTTACTGGGCCACAGATATTCTCGGTAAGCAGTAACTAAATATTACAGCTCAATAGTATCTTCGCTATCCAGTGTGAAAAGGTTGAAATTAGAATTGAAAGACGTGAAGAAGTGTCCAGGGCGAGGATCGAACCACCAAATTAATTGTTCTGCAGCCAAACATCCTAACTACTCAGCTATTCCTTCATGTTTACTGCTTTCTAATATCAAAAGAGAAGCATTATTTCACTAATCTTAAACTGTCTGCGCGACAGCGACCATTATTAATTAAAATTGACAACATTAATTAAAATGAAATTGAAATAGACCGGCATCATTTTTAGGTTGGTTTCGCTGTCAAAGTTAAAAAACTAATTGCTTGAAAAATTGTTATTTTAGCCTGCAGATGGCCACGGTTTGGCATCGAAATTCAGGTCGGCGAATCCCGGTCCATTTCCGAATACAGCCTGAAATGCCATCGTGACGGAACAACAGTGAAATGGGAAGAAACCCAAAAATCGTCATTTTAAAACTGAGTTTGTCACTTAATTTTCTAATTAAATTGTGCTATCTGGTCATAATTCTAAACAGTTCTGCCCTAGAACCCTACAATACTGAGGAATACTTAAGAAATTCACAGTTTTAATAGAATTGATACTTTAGCTCACACGCAATTATTATGTATAATCACGTAGTAAAATGTTGTATACACAAAATTATCACTATAATTTGTATACTGTACAAGCATTCACAGCTTATGAATAAACCACAAACAGAATTAGAACAACCAGGTCAATTCAACTTCAATTTAAACCACTCTAAATTAAACAAAAATCACTTCGAAATTGAAACTCCAGCATTAATTTTAAAGATTATTCATTACCTGGAAATTACTCTCTCAACTACAGAAGAAGTACTATGTAGATTCCCTTTACAATAAAGCCATTGCACAACAATACATATACAGTTTGCAACAGAATCACATACAAACAGCAGAAACTGCAAGAGATAATACTGTTAAGATATAGCAACATGAACTCATCAGAATGAGAGGTGTGGAAACGGCCCGCAGGAGGTTTTCGCCATTCACGAAATTCGGGATATGAATTTCGGGAAATATCATCAAACGGAATCACTGATCTCCGGATAATGGGGCTGTGGTGGCGGGGGGCTGGCCGGAAGGAGGGCTCGACTCAGTTCCTGAACATCCGCCGTTGTATGGGATCGGGTCAGGCCGCGAACCAGCAGGGCCGGAAGGGTGGGGGTCTGCGGAGGGCCGGTGGGCGCGGCCGCTCCACAGCGATGAATAGGCAGAGAGGAATCTGGGGCACCCACACCGCTGAACTGGAGGGCGGCTGAAGCTCGATGTCTTTGGCGGGCTGGGGCCGGCAAAGGGCAGCCCTGAGTAGTGGGCAGCTCTGAAACTGAAGAGATGTCGCTCAGATAGCCACTGTCCACTGGTTCCGGCGGAACCAGCCGTAGACAGCGGACATTGGCCGGGGCCGGCTCGACCGGACCGCAGACGGTCCCTAGCCCGGTCGCTGTGTCCAGGGACAGGCAGGGCCCCAGTGGGACCGGTAGCTGGGTCGGCCGTTTATGAGATGGTCCCCGGCCGGTCCCACTGGCAGGCCACTGGGCCGAATGTCGTCGACAAGATGCGGAATGGCCGCCAGTCCGATTTCGAATCCGATGAGGTCGAGCATGCTGATGGCGATGTTTGCCAGAGGAAGTGGTAGGAGGCTCCCCGGCTGCGGCTGCAAGATGGGGAGAAAAGGGTCTGAGGACAGACTCCCCGACGCCTCCTCCAAGTTTCCAGCCAGTCTGCACAGTTGAGGAGGGAAACCAGAGAGAGTGCCGTTTCCCGGAACTGGGGCCGGTACCGGTACCGGTCCCAACCCCAGCACAGAGCGGCACCTGCGGCGAGGACTCCAGCTCAGTTCGCAGCTGAGGCTGGGGCTTGGGCACTGCTGCTGGTTGGTGTCGAAGGAGGGGCTCTCGGAGCGCCTCAACGGTGCAGGACCCGAGGGGTAGAGCCCCAGGGCCAGGAGGGGACTCAGCACTAAGCTCGACGACAGTAGGAATGTTGTGAGCGGGGGGAGCAGAGCGACCCCCACCCCCGCCCACCGCATGAGGGTGGAGGGGTGAGACCGGATTGGACAGGGGATGGGGAGGAAGGGGTGGCGGCGCCCCCTGGTCTGGGGTGCTGTCACTTGCCGCGGCTCCACTGCTGGTGGCGTAGCACTGTTGCACAATGTCAAAGCAGCACATCGGGCAGGTCCGTTTCTCGTGGAGCCAGGGATCCACACAGCGCCGGTGAAATTCATGACCGCAGGGAAGGATTCGCACCGACTGAAACAACAAGACAAAATAAATACACATATGCAAACATATTACATTGCATAAAAGACAAATGTCAGGATATGCCGTTTTCTAAGAGAATTCCTGCAACTGTCAGGCGCCTCCTGCTTTTGTTCAGACACAAAAAATTTCCCCACAACGAAAAACTGTATATACCGGTCCCCGCTACATTTCTTACCCCTTTAAGTGCAACATTTTACGTAGCAAACAATTTTCCGGGAGGGCCGAGCTGTGGTTAAAGCTAATATATACCTCTACACTTAAAATTTGACAAGCGCAATCTAAGCTTACAGTAATTAATAGCTAAAATGACGGAACCTTTTCACGAACATTGTGTTGCATTATTCGAATTTCAGCTACACTGGATTGAATAGGGTGCACCGTACGCAGTTAGCAATTTACAGAAAATAATAACTATTAAGTTATCAATTGACGCCATTAATTAACTAATTACCTACAGACTCAATTAACTTTATGACAACGTTTAGGCACAAACACACACCTGTTTGAGCTCGAATGTTTCCAGACAAATGGCACAGCTCGTGTCCAGACCGTCCCGCAGGTTCCAGAGGGATTTTTCGTGCCGCAGTTTCCGCAGTGGGAGCTGAGCCACCGCAAATCCCGCCAACTTTTGCAGGGACGAAGAGTCCACTGAGCTGCCATCGGTCAGGGCTCGACTGCTGCTTTTGAGCTGAACAAAACAAAAACAATAATAAATGAAGATAAAGGAGATAAAACAATTTTTTCAAATCATCATAAAGGATATTTATTATAATCGGTTTCAAGGCTTCGTTTATTCTAGATGCTAAGTTTATGATTTTTCTGAATTTTGATTTCGCTGCCACCACCCAGAGTTTTGGCAAGAAGGTGCAAACACAATCGAAAATTGAGGGAGTTTGGCAAAATTTTGGGGACCTCTACCCCATTTCTGTATAGGCGTTACAGCCTACATACCTTGACAAGAATCATGGCCACAACGAAGACAAACACAACCATCAGGGTTAGAAAAATCCCAATATCAAATACGATCCCAGTGGCGCCAACCCCGGACACGGGATACTGAAAAAATTGACAAAAAAAGGCAGAATATTACTGTTAATTTTACTGGCAGAGAAGAAATCAAAAATAAATATTATGGATGCAATTATTTATTTATTACATTCTATACAATTATTTACAATTCTGTACTTTGTCGAGATGGCCGAGTGGTCTAAGGCGCTGGTCAGACGTTCCGACCTTACGGTCGGTGGTTCGATCCCCAGAAGCCACAAAGCTTTCTCGACTCTAGCCAACCCAGCTATCAATCCTTAACTGCTCGGTAAATGGGTACCACTACGGTGGGAAGGTAACAGGAGTCTGTGCAGAAGGGCCGGCCCCCCGTCATCATTTGAGGTGACACTCCTGGCTCTACGGCTGAGAATCCGGGGATGAGCACCGGCACCCCATGTCCTGTGATAAAAGGCAGAACGGAGATAAACGCCTGGGGTAAACCTTTAACCTTTTTTACCTATACAAGCGAAAAAACGATCTGAATTCCATCAGTGGAAACAAAAGGAGTAAAAGGACAAGCCTGTAAAATGCTAATGTGAGTTTATGCACTTGTGCTGACACGTATGCAATATCCATCAACCAGAACAAGTCCCTCGTCAGCCATACACGATATAATCCTTGATGGAAATACGCGGAAATCCCCACCTGTGAGCCCAGATCCTTGGGATTGGTGGGACTGCTGGGCTGAACGGCGGAGGCCAACTGAATCGTGGCATGAATGGCCAGGCCGTTGACTGAACTGAAGGCCAGGGTCTCCTGAACCCTGATGAGGGACTGGTCCTCGATTGTTATCACAGGCATGGCCACATGAGGATGGTCCTGAAATTAAAAGATAAATTAAATTTAAAAGAGACATGACATAAAAAATAATGGCTGGCCAAAGATTCAATGGTATACATATACATACTTTCGATTATGTGCGTTTTTCTGTTATTAATCTTGTTAAATCTTATTCTGAAAAAACAATTGAAAATAGGATTTCTAATTTAAATATTTAAATTTTGAAATTTGAACAAGTTTAAAAATTTTCTTTCAAATACTGCCAAGTTAATCCAACCATCTATCGTCTAATAGACGGTCGTCATTAGACGCATG
>JASAND010013105.1:0-19846 GCA_030248195.1 Trissonchulus latispiculum
GACCTGACACACAACTGTCCAATAGCACTCAACATTGGAACAGGAACTCTGTGTTGTTCCTAACACACTACTCTACAAAACCAAATGGCACTGTTGTAAAATCGTCTCTCAACCTTTTTTATCGTAGACACGTTGATAAACTTTGGTCATCACTTTACTCTTTATATTCAAGTCACGAGTTGTAATTTGTGAATATTCCACAGGTAAATTTCCACCAGAGTGTAATAACCATCATGGCATCTTTTGGTGATTTTGTCTGTTACTGTTACGTTCAATGGTACTCCCTTAATCTTCAGTTCAGTCTGTCTACTTCCATCATTGTTAATGATTGTGTACCCACTGTTTTTGGGTCCCAATGACCAAAACTGTTCGATTTTAGCCTTGGGTTTATAAGATTCCAATATTTCGTCTTTCAATTCTCCTGAGCCATTTGCTCTAGTGGTAGGTTCCTTGTCTTTTTCTGCACTGTCACGGCTGACATAAAATATGCTATCTGAAACAGCATACAATACTCTGGCTCAATGAATTGGTTTGAAAAAGATTCCGTTAATTTAGCGCTTTCAGTTTTGAAATCAGCAACCTGTAAAGCAGTTGAGGTATTTTGCACAAAAGACTGGCTTTGATAATTAAATTATTTTTCAGGGTTAAACCGGATACTGGTTGTGATTAGCTTCATTTCAGATAAAGTAAATAGTTTAAATTTGGATAGTAAAGATATTTTTAAATTCCCTTTATCTATGCTTGTGGAATAGTGCAAATAAGTTTGAGTCTTAATTAGTAGTGTCACAAGTACAGAATTTTCTTTTGTAGCGTTCCAAATAACGGCATCAACTTCAGCCGAGGCATAGTGACGTTGTAAATGCTGCGATGACTACATTGCTTGTGGGATCCGGCGGCATTAAATCGCTTTTCTGTTTGTATGACATCTGTGCAATGACATTAATACTCCAGAGAAGAAGATACCGGAGACCTCAATGCATCATCCAGAAGATAGTCCACTAGATTATGGTAGTCCGTAACATAGTCTGTGTGGGGTGAAATGCTGTTCGTTTTCCAAAAGTAATCCCCAGAAGCTGATACAACAGGGAAGCTAAACTCAAACATGGACGTAGATTAAAAGGGCACTTAATTTTAGTTGTAGTATCTTGTGTTGTACTCTGTACAGCTGTCTTGTACCTTCTTTCGTGCATTTTAAATATTGAATTCTTGAATTGGCCTTGAATTCGCATGTTGGCAGGAATGTTTTTAAGTTGGGAGAGATGAGTTGTTTGGAACCGGTGAAACTCAACTTAGTGTGTATGGAATCAAAAGAATATATCTACCTGTTGAGCATAGTCTGGCGACTGCTCTCCTTCCTGGATGTTTTTCTGCCATGTTGTAATCCAATAAGACACCTTCTTTTCTTCAAAATATCTGGTGATGTACTCGGCGTTTGTCATCATCAGTGTAGCAGATCTTGAGGCCATCCATTAGCTTCCTGTTTACAACTTTGAAAATGTTTTGAGCATATTGTAGAAGCTAGGTTGATGACTTGCTTTCCCAATGCCATACTTCATAGGTTTCCAATACGCTGTACCCAAGAAGTAGACTTTGGTATTTCCGGAGAGCACCAAGTACCAGAAATTGCCCGTTCATCTGCTGAGTGAGAACATATTGTTCTGTTTGTGCAGTGTCTGCACAGATCTGCACAGAGGAAACAACAACTTGTTCCTTGCTTTATACCCCAGTACAGGGTGGTACAAGTCATTTCGGTGGTAATATCTTCGGAAAGTTTTATGAGGCAGTGCTAATTCCCCCCCCCCCCCCCCCCCCCCCCCCGTCTTGTTTCCCAGAGTAAAATTGTCTTGAGATAATGACAGGGATAGCTAACGGGATATTCTTTAGTGGCTTTTACCCAAGGATAAATGAGGTTATATCTAAAAGCATTCTATGGTTCCCCCAATTTAGCTGTGTGCAAAAGTTTAACGGAGTTGCATCAGTCCACCCATAAAGGTACAAGTCTTTCTTCTTACATTCAGTGATTCATAGATTTTGCGAAGCTTACCATGACCATCAATAATCAATCAATGCATTACACCATATGTGTTGAATATTCATCCCTTAGTTTCAGTATCTATTTCTATCCATTGTCCGCTCGTATCGTTTTCTCATTAATTGTTCATTTGCATTTCTGGTGTTCAGACCGATGTCCATGAAAAAAGCACCCAAAAAATTCATGCAGTTGAATCCTCCAGTACCCATCAAATACATATTTCCCTTTAACCTCTCCTCCATTTAAAGCATGTCTGATACACACCGATTTTTCAATGCTTCTTATCCATTTCCAACCAAGCAATGCTTTTCTACTAAACTTCTTTTGTGATTTCCATCCCATTGGTGGAATTATGGCAATGCGTTTTCAGGCATGAAATTACGTCTATACACGCGGTTGCAAGCAGATGCAATGGTGATTGAATTGGCAAAAGGATCGACACCTTGTGTGGCTTGTTCAAATTCATGCTTAAACTTAAGCAGGCCTCACGAAGAATGATTATATCGCTTTCGCAATACTGCAAAAGTTCAGATTGTAGGTCGAAACAAAGGTCGGGGTTTTTCTTGAAATTTTCTTCTTCTGCTTATACCACTCAGAAATCACAAGCGCATTGTTTTCTTCCCGTAGGGACTGAAATATACTTCGAGGGGAGGAAGTTTCGCCAACATATTCTTGGTTTTCTGGGGCATTGAAAGGTAGAGAAAATGACCTTCTTCATCTCATCCAATCCAAATGTTTTAGGCAGAGCTTGCCAGTGGCATACTAAAAAGTTTAGGGAATCTATAAAACGAATATTACGTCCAGGTATGGCAAGTGTAAGTATTCGGCCTCCGCGCCGAATCAAGTTAGGTTTGACGGCATTTTTATGCAGATACTGGAGAATAAAGTATCCGTCATAACCACCAAAGTTATGTGCAATAAATGTAGCATTTTGGATGTTTTGAAAGATCCAGTCGCAGAAATCATCGGCACAGTTTTCACCTTTGAATACTACAGCTTCTCCGTTTTCTGAATGACATATGCATAAATTTGGCTTGTGATTCATTTCAGGATACATTATCATGCATTTCAAAATCAAAAAACCAGTATTCTCTTACTGGGTTTCTGGTGTTTTAGAAGAGGGCTGATCTGTCAATATTTTGTCTTCGTCAGCCACTCTTTTTGCCCATTGCGCTGCCCGGGCATCAACTTCTTCATCACCACTCAAATCTTGTATGTCATCAGCGTGGAGGTTCTGTATTTCATCATCTAGATCATCCGTATCGGTTTGATCAGCAGTTTTTCCAGTCTTGTTTTCGTAGATACACTGAATAAAACAACGATGGTCTTCAGTCGAATAGGTATGGCAGATGGAACAGTATACGAGGTTGCACCTATGTTTTCCGGAGGCGTCAGCTTGTTGCGATTAACGACACGATTGCAGATTTCACATCTTACGAGTAAAGAACAAATCTTTTGTTTGTGATTCTCATAGCACAATGACGTGAACCAATGACGTTTGCATTCCACGCAGTAGATTGCATCCTCTTCTATAACTCCGACAGTATTTTTACAATATGAATATTTGCAGAATCTGCAATTACTTTGACATTTGTGGGAAGCCATGGAGTTGTTGAAACCATGCTTACATTTTTTCACAATAGCTGGTGGTATTCATGAATCCAGCCATCTTTGTTATAACATCGTAATGATTTCCATAGGATAAGAGATTAATTTGTTTGCGCCGATATGGTCCTGAATATACCGGTTTTCCAAACTCCTCGATTGACCAGACGTTTAGCTGATATTCGGACAGAACGTTTTGGCAAACTTTCACATCTTTGAGGGTAAGAGTTGATCCACGTTTAAAGTGACACTGTTCGTATAGTTCTGCTACCAGCTTTTCACGTTCTGGTGATATGTTCTTATCCATCCTGGTAATATTTTTCAGTGTTCGGTCTCGTCCTTTTTTCCCCATTTTCAAATTTTTCACAGTACCACTGGATTTAGCAAGTGAGTGTTCCACCATAGCACGGCCAACGACAAGCGCATGACCTAAACAATCATTGTCGACTGTTACTTGAAAAATGCAACGTTTTCGTTTCAGGAAATCTGGTAAATCAATAACTGGTCTTGTTCGGAGATTGCCCAGCTTTGTTCTACCATTACCGCCAGGAGGAAGGCTAATGTGAGTAAACGTTATTTTGACGGTGTCATCAAAGACGAATTTTTGATATGATTGGAGGACACGCGCAATTTCATTTAAAATCAAATCAGAGCTGACATCTGAAGGCTGCAAAATAGGTATGACAATTGGAAAGTCAAGAGATGGCGATTCAAAAATAAATCGTACTCTGTCTTCAGTTTTGGTAGTGCTAAGAAGTTCTTGGAGAGCGGAAGTAATGGAGTCTTGAAGTCGTTTGTAAATATCTTCAAATTTTAGAGCCATTTAAGTTCAGAAGGCGAAGATTGTAATCCGTCTCGGTTGTTTTAAATTTGTCAGAGATCCGTTGGCCGGTTTTGGTTAGCACGAAATTTGGATGAATTGGCTGATCGTGGGTTATAGGCTCAGGACTTTTCGGTATTTGTTCCCTAAAATGAAGAAAGTGTGCATGCAAAATCCACATAACAGATAAAATAACTTGTTAAGGAGGACTTTTCCAGAGCAATTCTGATGATTGAAAGAGCTTATGACTTTTTTCTTTGTTTATTCAATAGTTAAGAGTAAATAGAATGTAAACGGAGGTAAACAAAACGTTAAAAGAAGACCTTGTTAGTTCGTGACTTGGTAATTATGAGAACATTATTTTCTCTAACGCCCATACACTTAAAATTAAGATTCTTGTAAACATTCTGACCTGTGGCTAGGACCTGCTCCCAGCTGAATTAGCGAGCTAGTTTCATCAGCGTTATGAATGGTATCTCGGTTCGATCTTTTGGCTGGAGTATGTGTAGTATCCCCCGTTGCGTGACGTTTATGAGTGTGCACACGAAGGTTGTCTTTTCTTGCAAATGTTTTGCCACAGAAATTGCAGGATAGCTTGTGTTCTCTGGCAAAGTGAGAGTGAAGTTCCTTTCGGTTGGTAAAGGATTTACTGCATATGACACAGATGGTGGACCTAAAAATAAAAGACTAATTAGCCATATCTCGCCACTAAGCTTCAAGCTTGTGACATTGTTTACGTTTTATCTGTATTTTAAAGTAAGCATGTATTTTAAAGAAAGCACAACTGTAGTTATTTGGTTGAAAGCAAATTTGATTTGGTATATTTGTAGATCCGAATTGGAATATATGTAATGTTCTTCCACACTAACAAAAATTTTGTTGTAATAAGGCAGAGACTACACTAACTCGTTTGAACTGTCTGATGATACAGCCATTATGCAGAAGAGGATGATCAAAAGCCATTTTGGTGTTGAGACGAAGTTGAAGATGTAGCGGCAAAAAACCGTTGCGAAATTGGAAAGAATCCCAATACAGGATGAAATTAAAAGATTGACCGTATCACCAAGTTTGATGATAGCGTTTCTCAAAGTGGTATAGTTTCCAGCATGGGTAGGAGAAAATCTACCAATCCTTGCTCTCCACGAGGCTATGTCAACACCCATGATGGTTCTAGAAACAAAATGGTAGATTCTGATGAAATAATCTTGAAGCATTTTACGAAGCAGTAAACAAGGTTCACTACAATTTCTGAATGCAAGTTAATAATATAACACAGATTTAAGCTGTAGCAAGCTGTTATAAAATAACCTGATCAGACAAATGTAATATAATAGTGATATTAATAATAATAAAGAGTTGAATGGATGCTTTATTGTTTTCGCGAGTTTTTTACTTATATACTTACCGGAGAATATTCTAGCGCTGGTTGTAACAAAAATCAAAGGTAGTCACAGAGGCAAGAAGAAAACACCACAAGCTATGTAGCTGTTTGCTAGCATAATGAAAGCTGTAGCAAAGCAAATACTTTAAAAGGCAAGAATGGAGACATGATTAACGACAACAGCTGCATTCGTATTGCGTGTTTGGAAAGAAGAAAAAAGTAAAAGGAGACAGACGTTTTTGTAGACAGGGGTGCGCGGGCGGGGGGATGATGATTGCATGATTACGCAATGGCTGCACGCTTGCGCAATCAGCTACGCTGATTGCGCCTGCGGGCAGCGTGATATATGAGTAATTAGTGTGGTTAGTTCAGATAAATTTTGCCGAAATTCCTGGAATTATGACGTCATTTTGAGCTAGTCTAGAGCTAGCTAATAGTTGGCTTTGACGTAGGTAAGCATCACGTGATAAAAGCAAACATGTTTTTATAACAAATAACAGCTGTTATGTGGTGTCTGAAAAGCTAATTTAATTAGCTATCACAGCTGGACGATTATTGATTTTTATAAAAAATACCCGTCTAACAAGACGACGCTATATGATTAACACATCATGTGTTAAATATACGGGGGGGGGTAAGAACCATGTTTACTACTTACGGCCAAGAGTCCATAATTTATTCCTTAATATTATAGAAGAAGAGTAAGCCACTAGAGGGCTTCTCTTCTTGGCATTGCGTAACGGTGCTCCGACCACAATACGCGAATGTTCCCCCGTTTGGTGGGGGGGGTCGACGAGCATACCCCCTCCCCGTGTGGTGGGGGGTATGCAAAAGGCGTCCCCGTTTGGTGGGGGGGTATGCAAAAGGGGTCCCCGTTGGGTGGGGGGAATGCAAACGGGGTCCCCGTTTGGGGGGTGGTCGCCAAGTTAGGCTAAAATTGGAGGAATCTGATTGGCTGTTGGCGACCCCCCCCCACCAAACGGGGACCTCTTTTGTCTACCCGCCCCCCCACCAAACGGGGACGCCTTTTGCATACCCCCCCCCACCAAACGGGGACCTCTCTTTGCTACCCCCCCCCCACCAAACGGGGACCCATTTGCGAATGGAACAAAAACTACCGTAATCCACTGATCTATCCCCCCCACCAAACGGGGAGGGGGTCTCTGCAATCTGATTGGCTGTAGGCTACCCCCCACCAAACGGTAGAACATTCGCGTATTGTGGTCGGAGCACCGTTACGCAATGCCAAGAAGAGAAGCCCTCTAGTGGCTTACTCTTCTTCTTATATATAGTGCAATTATGCACTCTTGATGGTGAACTGAATGAGACTTGTTTTAAACCTCTGCATTGTACTATAGAGAGATAAACTATATAAGTGTGCCTTAAAAAAACAAATTATAATGTGGTGGGTCCGATGTCCACTTGCTATATGTTAGAAGTCTAACAGCACTTCCAACTTGTGAGAAAAACCTTCAAACTGGATAACTATCTTGTTTTCTAACTCCTTCTGAATTCTTAAACTTGGTGCAAGGTAAATTTCTTTGTATTTCTCTCAAAGTAAGTTTTCTTCAAGTGGAACTCTTCCGTTCAAGTTGCTGGATGCTAAGCATTGATTAGGTGATACTGGACATACACTGCCTACAGAAAAGAAATCTGAGTTTACTTGGAGCTCAGGGGTCAAGCCAACCCTTCGCAGTTGGAAGGCAAAATTGAGAGTAATCGTCAAGCCGCAAAACAACAAGCAGGCCCCAAAAGGGGCAATATTCCTTTGCAGACCTGTTATTAATCAACAACAAATGAATTAAGCTAGAGTTAAGTTAAGCTGCAAGCGACATCACTTGCTGATTGCTTTCGAGTTCACATATGTAGTTTTCGAATTCGAATTATTACTATTGCTCTTCGTAATATTCCATATATGTATGACTTACAATCAGCTAATCCCCTCATTAATCGATCACTTCAGTGAACTCTATTTAGGTACGGCTTGAGCATAGACCCCTCACAAAAGTGACCACTTTCAAAGTGTAGTATACTAACACTGGCATCTTGAACAAAACGTCTTATTCTAATTTTCCAGTTTAGTACCCATCTGTAACAGCGTTCTTGTTTTTGTTATTCCTATTTTCAACCTCCTTCGCTGAACTTCAGCTGCTAAAATTTGGCGATTGTAGGCCTAAGCCCCACATCTCGTTGGCGAATGGTGAGCCTAAATCAAGCCAGGTGCAAACCTACGTAACTACCTATTACACCTCTGTGTAGCTCCCAAGCCACACTGGTGTTCAAAAACATGCAACCGTTCAGGTTGCTGACAGCCGAAGACTGCGCGAAGGCAGTCTGTGCGATTCCTTAAATAGTGGTTGCAAAACCTAATTTGCATAATCTCACACAAAAAAAACCCGGCCCTAAGTTAGCCCTATGTTGAAGATAGGGTTTCTGAATAGAGAAGTGACTCACCCTACAATGAACATACTAATTTCCTTTTTATACATTCCTGCTCCAGCAGGAATAAAAATGTTTCTCCGACATCTGGATGCGAAGCATTTCAGCATAAATTGACTAATAAATTAAGAGGCAATCACACGAACTTGCCAAACAGTATTCTCGCGAATGCACACAGGACTCACTCACAATACAACATTGTCGGCACAACTGAACGAGCGTACATTTACTTACCTTTCACAGAACAAAATTATATTTCTCATTATATAATTGATATCACTATCAATTTTAGCGTAGATACATTCAACTGAATAGAGCTAATTTCCCTTGCGCTGCCGATAATGCATCGATAGCTTTCCAGGAATATCCTTCATCAAAATGGAGCACCTTGGTTTGTTTGTGACTTTGTATATATGTTCATTTACAACACTGGCTTAAAAATGTAGCTTAAATCAATGGTTTATTCCATTTATGCCTAGTGGAATTCTGCCTACCCCTGGTCAAAACTCAAAAGCGGAAATATGCCTACTGAGTACTGGCATTTGGGAAAACTACGAGGTGGAATTATGCCTACTGCAAAACTCAAAAGTGGAATTGTGCCTACTACTACTGAATTTAACTTTAACTTTGGGATATACCTAAGTTATTTGTACTTTTATGTTTTTATTTTAGTTTAATGTTTATACTTACTATAACAAAACCAAAATTGCACCAACTGTAAAACAGGTAAATAGAACTAACAAATAACATAGAAAAATTAACATCACTAATTATCATTTACATAAGTAGAAGACTTAGCCGTTTAGACTTAACCGTTTTAACGTTTCTTGAGAGTAACTTTCAGTTTACAACAGACAATTTTAAATCAATTTTCAGCTTTTCGCAAGTTTCCAGAGCACGAAATTTTTCGTTTCCACGAAATCAAGAGAATTTGTAAGTTTTGTAGTTTATGCCCTCCTCGTGGGCCTTGCACAAATTCAATATTGAGCGATTGTGCAGCCATAGTTCGGTTAAAGCTTAAGGGGGGGGGCTACGAACGGGTTGGCACGACATCGTCGGAGAGAGCTGCTTTTTCGCCTATCGTTAGCCAACATATCAAAGTAAAAAAGTTTAGGGTGGGCAACAATATATCTCATATACACTGTTTTTGGCAGGACGCCAAAGTACAAATTTTAGTTCGAAAAATGGGTTTTTTCAAAAAGAAGTTGTTCAGCTCTGGTGAATTATCGGCTTGACCGATCTTGTCACTTTTTGCCACAAATGTTTATTGTTACAAGTACTAAATATTAAAAGTATTCCGGCTTTCGAGCGTTGCTTCCTTCTTCAGCAATAACAGGTCAAAGTTTGAAATTTGGCTAAAAGTTGCGAGGTGACCGTGCGCCGTTTTCCATCTAATAAAATTGGCAGACCCTAGCATACCCCAGCTTTTTACCAAATATTAGGCTCTAATAAGGGCAAACTGTCTGTCAGTTTCGAGGAATTTGGCTTTCTGGTTAGTGTGCTAGCAAACTTTTTGTTAAGAAATAACCCTTATTTTTAGGCCTGAAAGCTAAGCGCAGTGTAAATGGGGTCAAAAAATTTTTTGTCTGCGATTTTGCCAAAAAGGTGCTTATAGAGGTTATTTGACCTGCTGAATCCGAATATGAAATCCGTTTTTTGATATGACGCTTCCTTCGTTCAGTATGCGCTTACAACTGTCTTAGAGCTTTTCGGAGCGATAGCCATGCATACTTCGAGAAATCAATCTAGCATTTCTAAATATTGAAGCGAGGTATAGTGACCTAGCTTTCTGCACATCATGGTACACTCACTGGCCTGTAATGCGCAAAGTTTCAGCCGATTCTGCCACAGTATATACTTTGGAGTAATTGACTCACATCTTCGAAATGGCGCCAAATAACAGCGACAATATAGATAATGTAATCTAGCACTGCGAACGCAGGGATTAACGAAATCAGGTCATTTTCACACAAGTTAAGACAGATACTTGGAGTATTAATTGGAGCAAAGTTGGGTTCATTTGATAAGCCACAGCTCATTAGACGTTAGTTAACCTCCACCCGTATAGAAATACAACACCCAATTTTTCGCACTTTGATTGTAATTCACAGAAAAGTATACATTGATCTAAGGATTATTTTACACGATATCAAAGCACTATATGTCAGAACTATTTCTGGAAAATTTTGATTACCGTACCTTGCGCATAGCTATCAGGGCGAGGCGAAGTTTGTGTACGTGTCATGTCGAGCTTTGGACCGACAGCACCAACTTCTGATGGCTGCACAGGACGCTACGCTGCATGGAATTCTTTCAAACTTTAAACTATTTTACACTAAACCTAATACTATTATGTGGCAAAAGACTAGCTAGCTTTTCCAACATTGAACTTTTAGTGTTATTCGTAGCCCCCCCCCCCTTAAGTGAGTGAAGGACTGTCTGTCTAGATTTTATCACTTATATACTTCACGTATTTTGCAAAAATCAATATTACTCATAGCTCAAAGGTTGAAGAAACTGGTCAAACGTCTGCAACAATTATTTGCAATTTTGCAATATAGATTGCAATTTGTTAGTTTGTAACGCCTTTGCAATATATTTAAACTTTGTGAATATTTCGTAAAATTGTCTGCCTATTTGCGATTAAGTAGGTACATTTCCACTAGGTATAAAAAAGAGTAGGCACAATTCCACTTTTAAGATTTTCCAAGTAGGCACAATTCCACTTTTGAGTTTTGAAATTGCTGAGCGGCTACATCAAAAGAGTAGGCACAATTCCACTAGGCATAAGTGGAATACACGAAATCAATTCACTCTGCTACCAAATATCGCCACACCACCTACTAATCGTTACAAGAGTAGCTGGATAAGGTTCAGCAAGCAATTTTAAAAGCATTCAAAAATTTAATGATTTTCTGCAATGTGTCTGTGTTCGCTTGTATATTCAATAGCCCTCTTTCACCGTTTAAGATATAAGAGGTCGTTTCTCTATTTTCCCATTTTCACATGGTGTTTTCCCGTTACACAAACCGTAAGTGCCGTTACACAAACCAAAAGTGCCGTTACACAAACCAAAAGTGCCGTTACACAAACCAAAAGTGATGTTACACACAGTGTTGTCATCCGGGTCTGTTTCGGGCTCGGGCCCCGGGCCTGGCCCGAGTTCGGCACGGATCAAGATTCGATCGGAGACCGGCCTGGCCCGGATTTGTTTCGGGCCCGGCCCGAAACAGGCCCAGATTTTTTCTCTGGCCGTTTCGGGGCCAAAGGTAAAATCGATATAAATGTATAAAAGAACACAGAATTCTTACTGCGAATACTTGAAACTAGAAGCTTTTCATTTCATGAATTGAAACATATTAATATATTCAATATAGCCTTTGTATAATATATCAAATATTGATTCTAAATCAGTATTGTAGTTGGTTTGGAACTTTTACTCGGCTATAGCTTGATACCGTTCTCGAATTATGTACCTAAATCGATTCCATTGAAATGCTTTCAGTGATATAAGAGATTAGTGAGTAGCTATTCGTTTACAGACAAGACATTTATAAAAATTCAAGAGACAATTAGAAGAAGTTACAGTTATAAATGTCACAAGCTAAACCTGACTAGTACAAACAGAGATTCTAGAAAACACAGACATAGCTACAAATTCAATGCAAAGCATGAAGCAATTAACAAGCAATCTTAAAATGTATGTAACACCTAATTGTTGTGCCTTTTAGTTACAATTAATGATGGGTAATAGACATACGTAACATTGTATTGTTATGCTGCTGTTTGCTTAACGAATTGTAATGTGTCCTGCACTGCTACAATCTACCGTAAGACTATGAGTCTGTTAGTGTATTGGCATATTCAAAAAGTCATGTGACCATAGCTATTGGAAGATTATTTGAAAATGGGGAAGTGTTAAAGGAAATTCCAGGAACTACAGTAGGACAGGCATTTTGAAGAATGTTTCCGAAGACTTTTGAGAGTTTTTGTATTTCCGTTGAAAGTCCGAAAAGATCGTAAACATAATTAGTAAAAGCGACACATAAAAGCTGCTGCCCTGATTTGACGGATTAAACCTAAGTTTTAAAAGAGAACAAAAGCGAAAATTAACAAAACTAGAGACGAAAATAACTATGGCGCTGAAAAAGAGAGAAAAGGGAACAGATGAGGGAGGCGGGGAATTATATTATATAAAGTGTTGTTGTGACGAAATTGTTGCCACTTCTGCTGTTACGTGAGAATTCTGCGTGAAATAAAGAGTGTTAGAAACTTCGTATCAAGTTGGTTAGACTTGTTGTGGACGATCCATTTAAATAAACTAATACGTGGCAGGCCGAGGGTGATAAACCTAAGCCTAGCAATCAAAGGATAGCTCTACAATCAGAACCTTTGGGCCCAAGTGCGAGGGTGATAAACCCAACACTTGCAACTTCTCCTGTCTCAAATAAGATTCCACTGCGCTCCGTACCCGCTCTGCTACCAGACCTACGACCTGCCTTGCCACATAAAAAGCGTTAGACATTGCTACGTTTAAGCCAATATATTATTTTTACATACTATGTATTTTCCCATTTATGTATCATTTATGTTAATCATCTGCTAAAACTACACCAAAAATAGTTTTTACTAATTTTGACCATTCGGGCCGGTTTCGGGCCCGACATCCGGGCCGGGCTTCGGCTTCGGCCGGGCCTGGCCCGGCCCGGATGACTAGGAACGGCCCGGCCCGGATTCCACTAAGATCTCATCTCAACATCTCAACTAAGATTCCACTGCGCTTCGTACCCGCTCTGCTACCAGATAGATCTACGACCTTCCTTGCCACATTTGGTAGCAGAGCGTGGTTCCTCAGCAAGTCAGCGAAACAGTCAAGGATAGCCAGCCAGAGGGACGATTTCCCTGTTGTATGAATCAGTGACCGCATTTATCAACAGGAACATCGTCATTGCCATTGCCTCCACTTGAGCGGTCAGAACTCAGACAGTCGCCCGCTCAAACAGCTCAGTTGCCAGTCACTCTCACAGTCCCAGTGGTAATCCATGTCCCCCGCCAAATCTCAGCCATCTGTCCAGTCTGCCCACACTTCTTGGAGATCATTGGTGATCAGCCCGGAGTCCAACAATCGTCCGAAGGTCAGTCACAGTCAGGAGCTCAGTCAGTCAGTCCCAATTTCGGAAGGCCGGTTCTGGGACGCTCTCATCAGTGAAGTCAACGTTGCCTGCCAAGTGTTTCTATTGCCTGCTCAGATCTTAAGGATGTCAGCCTTTTGGTGGGTAACTAAGCGAATACTTTGTAGTTGTTTTATTCTGGCTTAATAGTCTATTGTGAATCAAGAGCTAAAAGATTAGAAAGTAACGTAACAGAATTATCTTGCTTATTATAAAGAAATACGTACGTAACAGTTGTTGTGAGTAGACTTATACAAAGAGTGGAAGTACGAATCTGGTGCAATAGCCGTGACCGTACTAAATCGTTTAACCGAGAGGGACACGCGATGTAACTACCTACGCTCCTGATCGAAGGTGTAAAGGATACTGGTTCCAAAAGTGAATAAATATAGAGTTCCCACATTTGTTTCGCTGGATTGTTTGCAAATTGTAAAACTGCAATTGTGCGTTATGCTGTATGGCTGAGGGGGAAGGAGGGTTCGACGATACCAATAAATCTCAACTTTTTCCGCAGAATCCAGACTACGACCGCCTGGAGCGGCATTCAAAAGCTAGAAAAACGCAAGCAAAAATGCTCGAAGATATGAAAGAGGAGTTAGCTACATGCACTCAGAAAATTTCAGAACTGCCTGATGTCACTGAATTTCAAGATTTTTCAAATTTGAAAGATGATTTTTTGGCTTTTAAGCAAAGCTTTTTCAGCACTTTTAATGCGGCAACACCAAGTCAAAAACCTGTCTTGGTGGGCCCGACAGAGACTGTTTCACTACCAAAAGATACGTTGAGACCTTTTTCTGGAAAATCTGACGAACAGTCCATAGATGACTGGTTCGTAGTCTTCAAATTAGTGGCTATCGCCCAGAATTGGGACGATGCCAAGCAATTACAAGTACTTCCTGCATATTTAAGAGATTTTGAGCTCGATGTTTATAGAAATTTGGAACCGTCTCAAAAAGATACTGTGGAGCATTTAGAAGCTGCTCTCACAGAACAACTTAAGCCTGCTGAGTACGAAAGACTTGCGAGCATGCAACTTGTTGTTGTTGTTTGCTGCATTAGACATATCACAATGTGATGATCATCACCCGAAGGTGCAATGTGTTAGCCAGGAAACTGGCCCCGTAAGGTTGGTCAAAAACAACTCAACCAAGTTGCCAGAAGGAGTCTCAAAGCCTGGTCGACATCACGACGGATGACGTCTCCTCCTTTTTAAGAAACATGCTCCGTCGGCCTCGGCGTTGCCATATCTGGCGGCTAGCCCGAAGAGCAGCACACAGCACTTGTCTTCAATGCAAATAGAACGGCTTTAACAGCCTTTGCACCAAAGTGAGACAAACTCCAAACGTGCTGTTCAATGATATAGCCTAATACGGGTGGAAGAACAGCGATTGAGTTCGCGCTGACCTTCCGGTCCTTCCGGTCCTTCCTCAGAATCAGCATGGCAGCGTCATCCTCCAGAACCCGCAAGAAGGCAGACTTCATAACAGAGCTCAAGAACCTAGAGAAAGCGTTCAAGATTTTGCCTACGCAATCCAGCGGTTAGTTCAAAAAGCTTATATAGAGATGGATGCCGATGCGGCAATGAATTTATCTTTTAACAGCTTCATAAACGGACTAAATCCTATGTATAAGACGCAGTTGATTTTGCAAAATCCTATAGATTTTAGGGATGCCATTAAAAGGCTCGTCTAATCGAGGCTCTAGAAGGTTTAACGAGGCCGGCATCCAAACCAGTTGCTGCGTACTCATTTCCGCAACCAGAAAAGCAGCAGACTAATTCATAAATTGATCCTTTGCTCACAGAAATGGGCAAAGTAGTAGAGGCAATGAAGTTGCAGCACTCGCAGGCAATAACACAGGCTAAGAAGTTTGAGCAATTTCAACAGTACGTTAATGAAAATTTGTCCGAATTACGTAATAAAGTAGATCAAAGTTTATCTAGTCTGACCAAAAAATGTAGAAAGCGAAATTGTTTGCTTTATATCTCGTAAACGCTTCAAGATAACTGCCATAAATTATATATTTTCTGAACCGGAATGATGAGATCTTTCTTCTCGTGAAAAAATTCTTTTGAAATTTCCCGTGCGATTTCAAAGGGTGCCGCTTTTATATGTCCAGAAGGATTGGTAAATGCTACAACCACGATTTTTTCAGGAAAATTTTCCCCTTGCCCGAATGTCCTACACACCAAATTTCAGCTTTGTTGGTTGAAAATTGCGTGAGTTATTCCATTTTTTAGATTTTCAAAATCCTTTGATCTTTGCCGCTTTTTCGACTTTGTCTGGTTGTTACTCGCCACTCGCTCAACGAAAAAATTTTTTGATTGATTTTCATGACCGCCCGGGTGTCCGCTTTCATCTGATACGTGGTATTTCAAAATTTGAAAGTCGATTTTTTCGAAAACAATTTTTTTTGACCCAAAATTTTCGGCAAAGTTCGGCAAAAGTGAATAAAAAAATAACATAATCATAAAGTTCATTATGAGCTGAATCCAACGATATAAGTTTTCGTGGCTACGACTTATATTTCGCCAGCAAGTTGAATTTTTAAACATTTTCCTTATTTCAGCTGGTTTTTGCTAGTTTACGCTGGTTCAGGTAAATCTAGGCGGCAACATCAAAGGAAGCCAAAAACCAGCTTGAAATAAGGGAAATGCTTAAAAATTCATTGCTGGCGCAATATATATAAGTCGTAGCCACGAAAACTTTATATCGTTGGATTCAGCTCATAATGAACTTTATGATTATGTTATTTTTATTCACTTTTGCTGGATTCGCTTTGCCGAAATTTTGGGTCAAAAAGTGGTATTTTTCGAAAAAATCGACTTTCAAATTTTGAAATACCACGTATATCAGATGAAAGCGGACACCCAGGCGGTCATGAAAATCCAATCAAAAAATTTTTTTCGTTGAGCGAGTGGCGAGTAACAACCAGACAAAGTCGAAAAAGCGGCAAAGATCAAAGGATTTTGAAAATCTAAAAAATGGAATAACTCACGCAATTTTCAACCAACAAAGCTGAAATTTGGTGTGTAGGACATTCGGGCAAGGGGAAAATTTTCCTGAAAAAATCGTGGTTGTAGCATTTACCAATCCTTCTGGACATATAAAAGCGGCACCCTTTGAAATCGCACGGGAAATTTCAAAAAACTTTTTTCATGAGAAGAAAGATCTCATCATTCCGGTTCAGAAAATATATAATTTATGGCAGTTATCTTGAAGCGTTTACGAGATATAAAGCAAACAATTTCGCTTTCTACATTTTTTGGTCAGACTTTAGTGCGAGAAATTCCAGTCCAATACCGGCCCAAAATATTATTAATTCAAATTCTCGAACAGTGGATAGAAGACCACTGCCACCGAATCAGAGTAATCAGCCACAACTAAATCGGGGACGCTGGACGGCTGATGGTCGCCCTATCTGCAATTTTTGTTCGAAATCTGGTCATTACGCTATGTCGTGCCCTTAAAAACGTCAAGGAGGTGCGCAAGCGGGACGACCCTCTAATTTAACTGGTCCTCCTAGAAATTTTGGTCAAGCTGGACCTAGTCGAACTCCAGCAGCACCCATAAAGCGGCGAACGGGGTATTTACAAGAAATTCCAGTCACTGGTTCACATTTGCCAACTGAATTAACGGATATAACTATGACATTGAAAGCTTTACAGTATGGTCAGCAAATCATAGCTAAAAACCAGCAAACCCTACAGACGGCCTATGTGCAAGTTAGGCAAGAAAATGAAGCTCTATTTGAGCAGAACCGTCGTCTGGCTCAGAGAGTCTATGATGAAAATGAGACTACTTCTAAGATGATAGGGTCTATAAAAGTTGACCCCTCCACTACTCAGACTGCACTATTAAAAACTCAGACTACTACGACGTCCACTGCTAAGGTTAAAAATAAGAAGCTATCTAGCAAAGTTAGAGATGTTAAAAGTATTAATTTTTCTAATCGTGCAAAATGTTCGTTTACACAAGGAAACAGCTATTTTTCATTACTTCTTTTCAGTGTCAGCATTGTGAGTATAATACTGGCAGGAAGCAATTTTGCATCTGCTATTCCGGTCCCAGAGCGACCTTTACTTTGTCAGACTAAAGATGGCAAAGCGCTCTGGAAGTTAGCTGAATCCGTGCAATGTGCGGTTCAAAACACGTCGAGGAAGGTGTCCCATTGGACACAGAATTAGCTCTTTACAAACATAATTTGATACAGTATCGAACGAAGGCCTGGCGATGCAAAATTGTGCACCAAAAAGTTGAAACTTTTACTTACTTCTTTGCGGATGAAAATTTGAAAAAGGAAGAGAAATATGATGTACCTGTACACGAGCAAGAATGTGAAAATATGCGCCGTTGGCATACTTGTCGTTACGGTAGTCTAGAGAAAAAGGGATGACTTTGGCAAACTACCAATAAATTGGATTGGTATTATCCGGGAGGCGGCATAAATTGTTGCAAGTGGAAAGTTTTTGAAACCTATAATTGTTTTGTCACCGAGGGAGTGGTATATAAAAGACATCACAATGATTTTATGGAAAGTCCGCTAGGAGTAACTACTGACTGTGATTATGCTCAGGGGGATGTGCGCTGTCGGATCGAAGCTTTTAAACATGGCAAGTTGATCAGAACGAAAAGTGTGAATTTGTGCCATGGAAAAATGTTAAGGGGCAAATGTGGGGAGCAAACTGGCTCTCCGATGATGGGACGCTTGCCTTAACCTATCGAAACGGTTAAACGGTTATACTGCTCACGACTAAACAAGTTAACAAACAAGTTATCATCTCAGAGCAAGGAGTGCCATTTCGCATTCTGTCCAAAATTAAGACGCTCGTTACAAGTTAATGAAAATCGCATCGGCAGAAGAGAAAAAGTAGTTAAAATACTTGATGGATGGGTCAAAGAGCATGGTGTGGTTACTATGGTTACTACAGATTTATTGGCGACAATGTTACAGGCCATAGAGTTTAGACTGCATAAAGACATAACATTTGCATTAGATCAAACCATGCATTCTGTTTGCTCATCCATGCAAAATGTTATCGAGATTTTAAAAGCAGACATTCTAGCCAATCCTACTCTGGCTATGAGAGCATTGTTACAGAAAGCTGAAATTTTCGCCAGAGCTGGTGGACCGGTAATTGAGGTCTGGCCTTGCCAAGAAGCGAATGATTCAACTTGCACGCGCGAAATTCCAATAGAATTTACTGTTCTTAATCGTCCACGCATGGCTTATCTTGATCCAACAAATCTTAGCCGAACTAGGGGTAATAGGTCAAATTGCTAGCGACCCTAAGGAAGTGGCTAAAGATATGGTCTCCTCCATTATGAATAAAGGATTTTTCGGATATTTGACGGGTTACGGAATCTGTCCTTTCCAAATTTGGGTCTTTCCGGTTTGCTTGTACGTAACATCTTGCTTTTTCATAATTCATTGCTGTCCACTACCTACTAGCCCTATGGCCTGGTTTAACCTACCCGAACTGTTGCCGCGGTTGTGGACCTGGATTCGGGGTAAATCAAAAAATTCTGCAGAAAGCGAGGCTAACCCGATTTTTGAGGCGTTGGATTTAACGCCCCCAGCAAGAAGTGTACCAACACCGACTATGCCTAGACCACCCACAATAATTGTTGCTGCTGACTCGCCCAGACTCTACCCCAGATTGTCAAGCTTATGAAAATCAATACTTATTACCAAGAGTAACACGTCCCACTGAGGCTAATAACTACGTATCTGGTGCAACCTTTCTTCGACAACCCCCACCCGTCCCTCCCGAGTTAGATCTGACAGAATACCTACCTCGACAAGCAATAGCTCTGACAGCTCTACCTAGGTCGACCAGTGTCATTAATTTAACAAATGGGGCTGGAACAGTTAAAATAGTAATCGAGATTGGCGGGATATCAGTGGCAGCTCTTGCAGATACCGGAGCCCATGCTACTCTAATTGATTGTGATATTTTCGAACAAGTAGCTGAACAAACCGGGGTCCGATTAGAGCCGTCAGATACCCTAGCAACCTCGGTTGCTGGACATGCCCTACGAGTCATTCGTAAAGTTCAAATGCCAGTTACAATTCAGTCTACAACAATTACCCACCCAGTCTATGTCGTGGACGATTTTAGCTATCAATGCATTTTGGGTATCGACTTCCTCCGAAGATTCGGGGTTGTGGGGTTTGATTTTGACAAAGAACTCTTACAGCTAGGACCGGAAAAGGTGCTATTCCGACCGATGGACACTCCTATCTTAGCTACGCTTAGGAAGAGTCCTACGGTAGTAAATATTCAAAATACAACAAAAATCCCTCCTCGTAGTGAAGTAATTCTAGTAGGAGCGGGTCAGGGACCAATTGCAGCAATGTTTATTAGAAAAATTAATAGCCTTAACACAACCAAAAAA
>JASAND010013106.1:0-12146 GCA_030248195.1 Trissonchulus latispiculum
CTTAATCTTAGGGCCTATTTTCTTTAAAGATTTAAATGGTGGAATTTCAAAACGTGGAAAAAAATTGCCGGATTAAAATTTTAATTTCTATTTTTTTAATGTAACATTCAACGGATTAAAAATTAACTGTTTAATCCGACCATTTTTAATCCGCGGATTAAACGTGTTGATTTTAATCCATTTAATCCGCCATTAAAGAAACAGCGATTAAAAATTTTAATCCGCTTTTTTTTGGTCTCGTTTAAGCTGCGTAGTTGCACGAGAATTAAAAGTTGGTTGAAAATGCAGGCGGAGGATTAAACGGATTAAAAATTAATCTTTAACGAAACAAAAGAGATTCAGCAGGTCGGATTAAAAATTAACTCGTTGAGTTTTTAATCCGAAGTGTGAATAAAGAAACAGGATTAAACTAAAACTTTAATCTCTAGGTGCATTAAAGAAATATGAGTAAATTCTTAATCTGTTTAACTCGTTTAATTCGTTTAATCCCCGCTGGATTAAATTTTACTCCGTTTAATCCGAGGTGCTATTTCTTTTATGCGGATTAATTTCTATCTAATCCTTTTAATCTTTAACGAAATAGGGCCTTAGCTTTTCTTAGAAGAGAATTCCTCTTCGCTCAAAGTTAATGTTTTGAAAAAATTTTGTTCCAGATATGTTTCCAAGTTTTATCTAGCTTTTCCAAACCAACTTTCCCTTTCAATACATGGGTTGAAAAATTTTTAAAAAAACATTAGCACTTAAGAAAAATTCTTATACATTCTTATCTCACGGCATTCATAAATCGCTTGAATAGACAGAAAAAGCTGCTCAGGGGTTATTTTGTCATTTTGTCTTAAATTTTGTTTGGATCTTGGATTTTTTGATTTTGGCTTTTCCCCCCAAATTTCATTCAGGGCCCATCACTGTTTTCCCATTTTTAAACTGAGTCACAGTCACATCTGCCTGGATTTTTGTTTCTTTTTTTCTGATTTCTGTTTGCCACAATCCCATTTGACTTTTTTTTGGTTGTTTTTTTTTTTTTTATTCAGACGGAGTTGCTCTTTCTTTGCTACGGAGGAATTGGCCCGGTAGGTTGCAGGTCGGGAACTACAGAAGTCCTTCAGGAAACTTCCGAAATCGGAAACGTGTTTTTTTCCGAACTGCTGAAAAATTTTTTTTTTTTTTCCTACAAATTTCTCAACTAAACCGCGTCTCTCCATCATCCATCGGTTCAAGTCCTCGAATCAGGAGCAGGCCTTCGAACCGTTAAAAAAAGATCCGACGTTGGCCTTTTCCTGGGCAGGATCTCATCGGAAGCGAGAGTCAAAGTTTGAGACTTCTTTTTCTGTCAACAACAGAAAAGTAACGTTATTTCCGTAATTAGATTAGGATGTATCAGCTTAGCGATTGGAAGTTCTGTTGTTCCAGGCTCGCTCTTAGCGATTCATGCTCCAAACAAGTTAGCCGGTGATGACCACTGATTCTTAACATTTCTCGAAACATGGACAGCAAATGAGCATTCTTCTCCGACTGGCGAAAACTGCTGAAACCTAGATTTGACTCAATGAGGCATTTGTTAGCTGAAACTCACGTCGTTACGGCGTCATAGATAGTACCTCTGGAATGGTTACCGAATATCCAAACAATTTCGGCATTGATCCAACGGAAATGGTCACGTGGCATGTATCGCTTTGCTGAGCTTCATACACTACTTATAAACTTACATATTGTCCAATCATAAGATAATCGCGAGGTGGGGGATCCCTTGAGGGCTGAGATCTATAAATCAGACCGCGAAACAACGGGTTTACCTCCTCGGAGAGAACTTCCTCAATATTTTGGAAGTTTCTAGAGTGTACTGCCCTCAAAATCGCACTTCGTTTCAATGTGTGAGAGTCCAGGATTATCAATCATGTGATTCTCACTCTTAGGATTATATCTCCTCAAGGGTCATTGTGACCTGACCTTTGTTCCGGATCAGAAGTCAACGATACAGCCTTCATATTTTTCGAAAGAATAGTCCGTATTTGAAATAATTTGCTTCGGCAATTGGACCGGCTGGACCTCTGGTTGCCTTAATTATGAAAATAAATACAGTACTGTATGGCTACAATTAGCTTTGGAGGCATTTTCCGATCCTTAACCCTTTGGTTCACACTCGTAGAAACGCACTTCTGTTGAAAAGGCAGACAGGTTGAATGAGATGACCGATTTCAGTATAGATGCTTTTGGCCGCAACTCCTGAAAATCAGATGATCAGAGAGTCTTCTCATTAAACAGAAGACTGCAGGCTGTAGCTACCGGCAGTTAGATTTGCTGTTGGGGTCTTGGTGTGCAACTTTTCTCCTTGAATATAAAAAAGAAACAAGGGCAAAACATTTAACATAGTTCAATTAACTGCATTATAACTTACTGTACAGGAGGTCTAGTGCACATTATGTCCTCAGTATAGTTGGATATTGGAATATGTAGGGTTTAAACTATTGTTATTGGTAGATCGAATATGAGCAACGAAAGTCACGTGACAAGTGTCCACTGGAACGAAGACAAGAAGGAGATCTCCCCTGATGGTCTCAACACTTCTACGGGATCTTCATTATTTGCGCTCTTCTGCTGGTGGCAGCACTTGTGCTTCTTCAGCGAAATGGGACTTCGCACGTTCGATCGATTTGTGTTTCAAAAGATTCGAAGCAGAAGCGTCGTGCTGTCCTGTTGCGGAAGGTCAGTGCTGTTGCCAGCCGCTTGACTTCGCTGGTGCGATTTCAAGGAATCGACGAAGCAATGAACTCAGTAGCAGTACCCAATACTCCAATGGGAAGCCCTTTATTCGTACAGTTGCTTGGACGTAGCAAAATCCCAGTTTGAACGATCTCTTTTTTGTGCAACATTCATGGCAATATTACCAGTTTATATAAGTAAATCAATAATATGTGTTTAATCGTGGCGGTTACTTATTACCAAGAGTAAATAATATATCGAGTGTGACAGCAGGCAGGTTCTCTGTTATCAGCTCAAGGTACATGCTCTGCACTCTAACGGCTGACCCCCCACAAACATGATCACTTCAAACAAATTTGGCGCCTACGCTTGCATGCTTAAGCTCGAAAACAGAACTACTCAGTTGGTTCAACGTGCGTCTGTTGCGAGCATTAACACGCAAAGATAGCGTTCTAATTTCTTTGAGAGTGAGCATACACATTTGTGGGGGAGGGGTCAGCCGTTAGCGAACATAGCATGTACCTGCAGCTGACAACAGAGAACCTGCCAGCTGTCACACTCTTATCTATTATGTACTCTTGCTATTTCAAGAGTACATAAAAACGAAGAGTGTGGCATCTGGTACGTTCTCTGTCATTAGCTGCAGGTGCATGCTCTGCACGCTAACCGGACCCCCCTACAATGTGACTGGCACCCCACAAATGTGCAAAGAGTACGCTCACTCGCTGTATCTTTACGTGCTCAAGCTCGAAAACACATCAACTGCGTGGGTCTACTTTGTGTCTGCTTCGTGCTTTAGAACGCAAAGATAGCGTTCGAATTCCTTTGGAAGTGAGCAATACACGTTTGTGGGGTGGTCAGCCGTTAGCGTGCAGAGCATGTACCTGCAGCTGATAACAGAGAACCAGCTGCCACACTGTTATATATTTGTATATACACTTGCTATTACCAGCTACATCCTCAGCACGCTATGGCTTTCCCCCTAAATCAGACCCCTCTCATCAGAGCAGATTCGAGCGCTATGCTTGCACGCTAAAGCTCGAAAACTCAACTAGTCAGTTGGTTCAACGAGTGTCTGTTGCTTGCAAACATAGCAAACATTTATGGGGAGCAGGCCGATAGCGTGCAGAGGATGTAGCGAGCTGATAATACATATGATGGTTGTCATACTCTTATGTATTTAGTGTACTCTTGGTAATAGACTCTTGGTAATAGTAATCTCACAGTTCAAAACAGAGACAAAATTTGCACTCAACGCTTGTGTCTTCGAGCTCTAACACACAAGCATACAGCGAGTGAGCGTACTCCCGTTTCAACTTGGCACCATATGTCTTTATATTCTACTAATTTTTATTTTATCAATCATGTTTACTTCAACTATTCCAGGAATTGTTGTTAGCTTCTTATATATTCTGCCTTTTTGATTTAGTTTAGTAAAGGGGCCTTTCCGTTGACAACCGAACTTTAATTTCGGGGCCCTCGTGGTTCTAGTATGTCTAAATTTTTATATTCTTCAGTCGGCCGTCACCCGACCTGGCGATACTCTACAGATTGCGCAAGTCCTGTTGGACGCCTCATCCAAAATGTCATCCATGAAAATCATTGGTGCAGATCAGCGGCGCGTGCTCTCTGCTATTGGTTACTTTTGTGCTCTTTTTTTAATTTCACTCTATTTGTTTTTTTTTTTATTGTGACACTTTTCTCTTTGTCTCCTCTGTAATTTTTTTTTTTACTTTTGCAGTGTGCGTAAATATTGCTGGTTTCACTTATAGTGTTCGACTTAACTTTATTTTGCAAATTCATACTTATTTACATCCACAATTGAAATTCCAAGGTCAAATAAAATAAATAATTGAAAAAAAAAGAACCAACTAAAATTAATAAGAGAAAAACATACAAACCAATACAAAATAATGCAATAATCAAATTAATTAAAGTTAACAAACATATAACATAATTTTTTAATTCTATTTTAATATGTTATTAATAATTTGATCTTCTTTTACAAACCCTCAATATATCAGTAATATTTCTCCTCGACCTTCATAATCTGACCTCTAATTTTATAGGTGAGTATAATTTCTATATTCTTACGTACTTATAGTTCTATCTTCGCACTCCGCATGTAACGGGCGCGCCCCGGTGGTAATTTTCGAGGTAAATCTTATTTAATTTCGCGTCAAACCTTACGCCGCGCTTTTTTTTTTTTTTGAAAAAAATTACGAAACCCCGCTACTATTTAAGGAGCTGGTATTGTTTAGAAGGGATTATGTTAAAGTTTATTGATTTGGGGGTAGAAAGGGGAAAGAGGGAAGTTAAGGAAGTAGGGTAGGGTATAAGAGAGTAGTTTTAGTGTAGTAAAGGAGAGGTAAGAAAATAGTAGAAAAAGGAGGAAAGTATAGTAATGTTAAGAGTAAAGTATATATTTTGTGGGAAGTTACATTTTTTTAGTTTGTTTTTAGTATTAGATTTTGCGGAGGAGGTGTAGTTGGTAGTCGGTTGGTGTTGGGAGGGAGATTTGGTTTGATTTTAGGGGTAGGGGAGATTGGGGAGGAGTGTTTGTTGGTAAGGTGTGGGGGTATGGGGTTTTTATATGTATGTTTGGTGTTGTAGGGGGTGGTTTTTGTTGTGTTTGTTGGTGGTTGTTTTTGTTGTTTTGATTTTGGTTGGTATTGAGTGTTTTTGGATTTTTGGGATTTTAGGTGGAGCGATTTTGCCGACCCCTTGCAGTTCCGGAATTGTGAGCGGCGGTCGTGGAAAGGGACGCAAGGGGCAGTGGATATGGTTTAACTCCATAATTAACAATATCGTCGAGCACCCTTCTCCCGGAGGGCACTCAGTTACATGTACCGTTACAGAATAGTACTTTTAGTCACCTATGCATTTTAAGATTATCCTTATGCATAAGATGAAGTGCCTCCAGATGTTTATGGTCGTGGACTTAGATCCACTGATTAATAACGGAATTGTATAATAGAATGCCAAACTTTTTGGGACATGTAAAGTTAACTGTAACTCATTATCTTATTGCATTGTTTATGTAAATAAGTATGATTTTCCCTGCAAAATGGATTGGCTTATTTGTTTTTCTACTATTCATATTAGTTGGACCTGGTGGTCCTAGTGGAGGTAATTACTTGAATTTGCCTTCTCAAGTTTAGGTCATAACCAGTAATTCTCCACAAAATACCCTCACTTCGCACGGGTCCAGAGAAAACAACTAGGAATAAAAGAAGGACGTACGTAAAGCAAAGGTTACAATAAAGCAAAAGCTAACAGTTTCACATTAAAAGAAAAAGGGTTAAAGTGAATCCATAGCGAAAACACACACACAACCATTTTCAGCAAATATGGGACGATGATCGCCACCGACTACTTTTTGGCTGATACGACAAATAGGACTACTACGACACATGTTGAGAATCACGAAAGATATGAACATGCCGACTTACTGAAGAACACAAAAAATTTTACATTCTAGACCCAAGAGGACCCCCAAAGAAAAAGAGAGAAATTTCGGTTATGGGACTACTGAAAAGTCCCCTTTACTAAACTAAATCAAAAAGGCAGAATATATAGAAGCTAACAACAATTCCTGGAATAGTTGAAGTAAACATGATTGATAAAATAAAAATTAGTAGAATATAAAGCATATGGTGCCCAGTTGAAACGGGAGTACGCTCACTCGCTGTATGCTTGTGTGTTAGAGCTCGAAGACACAAGCATTGAGTGCCCGAATTTTGTGTCTGTTTTGAACTGGCGGTTACTATTACCAAGAGTCTATTACCAAGAGTACATAATACATAAGAGTATGACAACCATCATATGTATTATCAGCTCGCTACATCCTCTGCACGCTATCGGCCTGCCCCCCCCATAAATGTTTGCTATGTTTGCAAGCAACAGACGCTCGTTGAACCAACTGACTAGTTGAGTTTTCGAGCTTTAGCGTGCAAGCATAGCGCTCGAATTTGCTCTGATGAGAGGGGTCTGATTTAGGGGGAAAGCCGATAGCGTGCTGAGGATGTAGCTGGTAATGGTAATAGCAAGTGTATATACATAATATATAACAGTGTGGCAGCTGGCAGGTTCTCTGTTATCAGCTGCAGGTACATGCTCTGCACGCTAACGGCTGACCACCCCCACAAACGTGTATGCTCACTTCAAAGGAATTCGAACGCTATCTTTGCGTTCTAAAGCACGAAGCAGACACAAAGTAGACCCACGCAGTTGATGTGTTTTCGAGCTTGAGCACGTAAAGATACAGCGAGTGAGCGTACTCTTTGCACATTTGTGGGGTGCCAGTCACATTGTAGGGGTGGTCAGCCGTTAGCGTGCAGAGCATGCACCTGCAGCTAATGACAGAGAACGTACCAGATGCCACACTCTTCGTTTTTATGTACTCTTGGAAATAGCAAGAGTACATAATAGATAAGAGTGTGACAGCTGGCAGGTTCTCTGTTGTCAGCTGCAGGTACATGCTATGTTCGCTAACGGCTGACCCCTCCCCCACAAATGTGTATGCTCACTTCAAAGAAATTAGAACGCTATCTTTGCGTGTTAATGCTCGCAACAGACGCACGTTGAACCAACTGAGTAGTTCTGTTTTCGAGCTTAAGCATGCAAGCGTAGGCGCCAAATTTGTTTGAAGTGATCATGTTTGTGGGGGGTCAGCCGTTAGAGTGCAGAGCATGTACCTTGAGCTGATAACAGAGAACCTGCCTGCTGTCACACTCATATATTATGTACTCTTGGTAATAGTAACCGCCAGATTAAACACATATTATTGATTTACTTATATAAACTGGTAATATTGCCATGAATGTTGCACAAAGAGATCGTTCAAACAGGGTTTTGCTACGTCCAAGCAACTGTACGAATAAAGGGTTTCCCATTGGAGTATTGGGTACTGCTACTGAGTTCATTACTTCGTCGATTCCTTGAAATCGCACCAGCGCGAGTCAATGCTGCAACAGCACTGACCTTCCGCAACAGGACAGCACGACGCTTCTGCTTCCATCTTTGAAACACAAATCGATCGAACGTGCGAAGTCCCATTTCGCTGAAGAAGCAAAAAAGTGCTGCCCCCAGCAGAAGAGCGCAAATAACGAAGATCCCGTAGAAGTGTTGAACCATCAGGGGATCTCCTTCTTGTCTTCGTTCCAGTGGACACTTGTCACGTGACTTTCGTTGCTCATATTCGATCTACAATAACAATAGTTTAAACCCTACATATTCCAATATCAATATACTGAGGACATAATGTGCACTAGGACCTCCTGTACAGTGAGTTATAATGCAGTTAATTTATGTTAAATGTTTTGCCCTTGTTTCTTTTTTATATTCAAGGAGAAAAGTTGCACACCAAGACCCCAACAGCAAATCTAATGCCGGTAGCTACAGCCTGCAGTCTTCTGTTTAATGAGAAGACTCTCTGATCATCTGATTTTCAGGAGTTGCGGTAAAGTATACTGAAATCGGTCATCTCATTCAACCTGTCTGCTTTCAACAGAAGTGCGTTTCTGTGTGAATTAAAAGAATTAGGATCGGAAAATGCCTCCAAAACAATTGTAGCCATACGTACATATTTATTTTCATAGTAGGCAACCAGAGGTCCAGCCGGTCCGACTGCCGAAGCGACTGATTTCAAATACGGACTATTCTTTCGAAAAATGAAGGCTGTATCGTTGACTTCTGATCCGGAACAAAGGTCAGGTCACAGTGACCCTTGAGGAGATATATACCTAAAATTGAGAGTCTATGATTGATAATCCTGGACTCTCACACATTGAAACGGGGTGCGATTTTGAGGGCAGTACCTCTAGAAACTTCCAAAATATTAAGGAAGTTCTCTCCGAGGAGGTAAACCCGTTGTTTCGCGGTCTGTTTATAGATCTCAGCCCTCAAGTCCCCACCTCGCGTTATCTTATGATTGGACGCTGTGTAAGTTTATAAGTAGTGTATGAAGTAACAAAGCGATACATGCCACGTGTTGTTTCCGTTGGATCAATGCCGAAATTGTTTAGTTCGGTAACCATTCCAGGGTTGCTTGCTATGACGCCGTAACGACGGCAATTCTAGCTAACAAATACCTCATTGAGTCAAATCTAGGTTTCAGCAGTTTTCACCAGTCGGAGAAATGCTCATTTGCTTTAATTGTTTCGAGAAATGTTAGAATCAGTGGTCATCACCATTTATTGTTTAGACATGAATCGCTAAGAGCGAGCCTGGAACAACAAGCTCTATCACTAAGCTGATACATCCTAATCTAATTACGAATGCGTTATTTTTCTGTTGTTTACACTAAAGGAAGTCTCAAACGCGACTCACTTCCGATGAGATCCTGCCCAGGAAAGACCAACGTCGGATCTTGACTTAACAGTTCCAAGGCCCTCTCCTGATTCGGGACTTGAACCACAGGATGATGGAGCAACGATTCGTTGAGGACTTTGTAGGGCCCGCTGTCCGCGGTTTTCAACAGTTCCCAGAAAAACACGTTTCCGATTCCGGAAGTTTCCTGAAGGACTCTGTAGTTCCCGGCCTGAACCTGCCGGGCCAATTCCTCCATGCTCTGAAAGGGCAACTCCGTCTGAATGTTCATCAGCGAGCCAACCAGACCGCCGTCAAACAGAGTTGTGGCAAACAGAATCAGAAATCCTGAAACAAAAAACCAGGCAGGTGTGACTGTGACTCAGTTTAAAATGGGAAGACAGTGATAGACCCTGAATGAAATTTGGGGGGAAAAGCCAAAATCCAAAAATCCAAGATCCAAACATAATTTAAGACAAAATGACAAAATAACCCTGAGCAGCTTTTTCTGTCTATTCAAACTATTTATGAATGCCGTGAATAAGAATGTATAAAATTTTTCTTAAGTGCTAATGTTTTTAGAAATTTTTCAACACAGGCACTGTATGGTAAAGTTGGTTTGGGCTAGATAAAGCTTGGAAACATATCTGGAACAGAACTTTTTCAAAACATTAACTTTGAGCGAAAGGACTACTCTTCTAAGAAAAGCTAAGGCCCTATTTCTTTAAAGATTAAACGGATTAGATTAAAATTAATCCGCATAAAAGAAATAGCACCTCGGATTAAACGGAGTAAAATTTAATCCAGCGAGTTAAACGAGTTAAACGAGTTAAACGGATTAAATTTACTCCTATTTCTTTAATGCACCTAGGATTAAAATTTTAGTTTAATCCTGTTTCTTTATTCACACTTCGGATTAAAAACTCAACGAGTTAATTTTAATCCGACCTGCTTAATCGCTGTTTCGTTAAAGATTAATTTTAATCCGTTTAATCCTCCGCCTGCATTTTCAACTAACTTTTAATTCTCGTGCAGCTACGCGGCTTAAACGGATTAAAAGTTGGCGGATTAAAATTTTTAATCGCTGTTTCTTTAATGGCGGATTAAATGGATTAAAATCAACACGTTTAATCCGCGGATTAAAAATGGTCGGATTAAACGAGTTAATTTTAATCCGTTTAATCCTGCATTAAAGAAATAGAAATTAAAATTTTAATCCGGCTGCTTTTTAATCCGTTTAATTCCACCATTTTAATCTTTAAAGAAATAGGCCCTAAGATTAAGATTTTAAGAGACACAGGTGAGCCCAGGGTTCAATTTATTTTTGGGTGCTTGGTGGTGTGCAACTTTCTTTCATCATTTAATCAAGTATGCAAAACTCATGCCTATACTGATTCACAGGGAGACCCACCTGACAGTACCATAACTATGTTTCCTGTGATGGTTCCGGTGGAAACATCTGCCTGAAACTGATCCAGGGCGATTTGAAGGGTGATCCACAGTCCCTATAGAAATAACAAAAAACAGAAAGCTAAGAATCAAGCGGCAGAAAGCATCTAGTTTCCAGCTGTTGACCAAACTATAGCTTTACAACTTTTTTCAGAATACTAGGTATTACAAAACTTGTTTTGCAGTTTTGCACTTGCAAGCTTGTGATCCTTGAAGGCCGAAAATTTGTATGAGTGTATCCAAAATTCAAATCGTCAAGTCCAAAAGGTGCATCTTCGCGAGACAGGCTAAGCATACTTGGCAGACTAAAGATTAATAGACCTATATACCTTAAAGTCAATTTGTCTGATGGATTGAATATGACCACCACGACGAATCTTGCCATTATTTAGTGCCATTACCATGATAATACAAAGGCCGGCTAACAAGGTTAAGCAAGACAACCATGTGAGTGGACTGAAGACTTTGTACAAAAGCTCTGAGGACGCCAAACTAAGGGCATGTCTCGGTTTACGTAAAACAAAGCCAAGCTTATTAACACTGTAGGGTATGGGATAGGTTAGACCGAAGTGGTGCGTTCTTCCTTCCGTTATTCGATACCATGTGATTATTGCATCGAACTCGTTGTTTTGCATGTCCCCCAGAAGGCCACTGTAGTTTCCCGGCTGCCCCGGCACCGGCGTGCCCCAGTCAGTTCGATCTGGTCGCGGGTGCATCACCCAAGAAATATTCAACGTCCCCAGAATGTAGAGCAACATTTCTACGTCAATCCCGGGATATTCGCAGTTTCTGTCGCTTCCCTCCTGCATCTCCATGGCGCAACTGTAAACGTAGGGTTCATAATTTCCCGGAACGCAGAGGCGAATTGGCGGCAGTCCTCCCGAGCCACTCTTTGACATCTGAAAGCAGGATTTCGATTGTGCAGGCAGTATCAAAAAATACGGACCCGCAAACGAAATATCATCACAGGTTTAGCTGTGTTGCTCCACAAATCTGCTATCAAACAATTTGACATGGCGAAATAACAAAATAAATAACACCAAACAGAACAAAAAGTACAGACTCATACTCTTGTACTAAAGCATGGGCACTCGGCATAAGCGTCCATGTGTAGAGTAGGCTACAAACTATTCCCGACCTCCCATTTGGTGCCGTGCCCATAAAGGGAAGAGTTGATATATATGAGGAGTGGTACTATTTTGGTTCATCGCCTATAATATGCGGAATGTGATGCATGTCATACTTTCATACATGTATGTATACATACTTTCTAGCACGTGGCACTGCGTGCATTTGCACGGGATTTACACGCACGCAGTGAGGGAAGCTCCGAGTTTGTGGCAGGAGTGCTATCCACGTTGAGCTCAGCTGTACACACTGCTGCGCAATGCAATTAAATGCATGGGGTAGCAAATTAGCTTAGGTTCAGGCCTCCCAGCGTTCACTCCTACAAACGCATGTAATTAACATAGGAGAAAAGTGAGAGTGAGCTGTATAAGCCCTATTATACACCTACAAAGCAGGCTTGGGTTTCTGTCAAACGAACAACCTCGAGCGATATTCAGTCGCTAACAAAACTAAACAATAACAAGATACTGTCACAATCAGGTTTATGTATTTCATGGCCGACGTAACCAAATGAAAGACCCACACTAATAGCACAGCAATACGTAACTGAACGAAGTATA
>JASAND010013107.1:0-29138 GCA_030248195.1 Trissonchulus latispiculum
GTAGGCAAAATGGTATGATGTCGTGATGTTAAGCCGTTGAAACCACGGCAGCGAGCGTCAATATGAGCCCAAGAGAAACGTAGCGGCTCATATTAGCCAGCTACATCTTGTCCTTTACCGATTTAGATGCTGGCTCATATTAGACGTTTTAAATCTTGTCCTTGACACATTTAAATGTTGACCCTCATAGCTCATATTGCATTTTACATGCGACTGCAAGGAGCATTTTTCCTACTTGTATTATTATCTTGTATCTTTTGGTTCTTAGGAACGCTTCTTTGGGATGCTGCAGCAACAAGAAAGTCGCGCCGATGATTCCAGTATTCCGGATCTGATTGAGCGGTTCCAGAAATTGAAGGTATATAGTATACCTCACTCTTGTTTGGCGTTTATTTTAAATTTTTGTCTTATTCTTAACACTTTCAGTGTAGTGCTGATTACAGCGCACTATGGTACCATGTCTGACAACTTCGAGACGTTCCCGTCATAGGACGGCCCCGGTCTAAAGCTACTGATAAGGTTCGCCGATCTCCATTTGATGGGGCCCATGTCCATCGGATTTCCCACGGAGGTGGTTCCAAGCCCCCCTATCTTGCTTTTCAACCTCACCATCACCCATATTATTACTTTTTCATGCACCAGAGGAGCATTTTTATTTCCTGTGTTTATATACATGTGTTCCTTTTTGTTTGCTGGATTTTAAATTATTCCTTTTTCGGATTTGGATTTGGCTGACACTATGATGTTAGATTAGTTGCGTAGTTTATGGTTATGTTTAGGTTCGTCTGGAACGACGCCGGGCTGAACTGGACGGCTTCAGACGGGCCTATACGATGCTAGACAGGATTAAGGATCAGATTAGCTGGATCAGGAGCAGGTTCAATTCAGGTTAGCACCAGACACCGCACGAATTTTTGGCATGAAGAATTTCGTGCAGTAAAGTATGATTCCTGTACTTACAAGGCATTATTATGGAAAAATCCATGAATAGAGTCATCTTGCGGTGGAACCACTAAAGCTAAGCCTCTATCCCACCATCATGCCCATTAGCTCTCTCCTATTGACTGCAGTGGACAGGCGTTTCTCGTCGATTTTCTAGATTTCAGTTGCCTCTTAGAAATAGTCTCGAAACCGGTAGTGGAGTATTGTTGGTTTGACTCTGGGTGTCCACGTTTTGATTTGCATACGTATTGTATTTGAGATGTATACTGTGCTTAGATAAACCATGACCAAATGAAGAACTTTTCTCTTAGTGTCTGTTTCAGTTTGTTCTGGTCAGGTCACAGACGATGTTCTAATTTTGATTGTTACATTGTTTGTTTAGATCGCGATCTGACCGCAGAAATTGACTCACGCGACTTACAGATTACCGCTTACTTCACCACTGGAGAGCGCTTAATTAAGGAAGGTACGGTGGCTACTCAACTTAATAATACCAAGAGTACTAAAAGTGTGACAAGTGTCAAACTCTTAGTTATTATGTACTCTTGATAATACCAAGTGTACATAATAAAATAATAAGTGATGCATAAGTACATTGTCTTTATTATGAGAACAAAAATTATTCTCTGTTCGCTAACGGCTGCCCCCCTCCCTCAAATTAGGCCATAGTTCCTCCCCCACTCCCGCAAGTTAGTACCTATTGGAAGTTGGGGTACGCTCACTAGGCTATGCTTTCTACATGCTAGTGCTCAAGAGAAGTGATGGGTGTGATTTGCTTGGGGGGGTTGGTGCTCAGCCATTCAGCCGCATGCTTCAGCCTTTATTCAGCCATTCAGCCTGGCAGCCGTTATGCAAATAACAACAGTTAGTGAGCTTTCGTTTTGCGCTGAGTGGGAGTGATCTTTCTGGACCAGTTGGTTGACTGATGAAACGGCCTGCCAGGAATTGATCTGTTTTGATCTGAGCCTTCCAGGAGCAAGTTTAGACTATACCAGTTTGAGTTTGAGCCGCCGGTATCGTGAACTCTGGTCTGGCAGATCTGGTCGCATGCACTACTAACTTTGTATCGTCCAGTTTTCCATGTATTTTTAAAAATTTTGTTCCTTCTAATCTTAATAAAAATGAATTATTATTAATGAAAATCCGCGCTTTCATTATTCACCAGTTGTACTTGTTTGTTTCAGGGATTCCTCTGGAGGAGGACATTCGGAGCCAGATGATTCAGATGAAGAATTTGTTTAGTTCCCTTAAGGAGAAGAGAATCGGAGAAGGCCCGGGCCCGTCACAGGACTCCAACCAGGCTGTCCAGGCTATGAGGCTTGAAAAGCCTCTCGAGGGCAATAGTGAGGTATGGCCTGGCTCTTGTTATATATATACATTATGTGATTCAGATTTAGCTTTGTGTCAGGATAGGGCCGTCAGTCCTAATTTATTGGGGGTTTTTGGAAATTCTGACTAAGAACCTAGTTTTTCCGATTTCCAGTTTTTCCAGTATACATACGTATTTTCCGCCTTTTTTCAATAAAACCAGATCTATTTAAAACTGTCCAATGTGTCTCAAATGAGCGTTTTAACAGAATGTGACGGCTGCTTTCAAACGCATTTTATTGCTACAACTATTAACGCAATCCAGATTATTTAGGGAGTGTTTACAAAAAGTAATAAATTTGAAATTTAGAATTTTCTAATTTATCCGGAAACAGTTGATGTTTTGCGCTGTCCGTCCTACCTTACTGTGTCTATTCGGATTTAATTTAGTGATTTAATTCTGGGTGTTTTTGACTGAGTGATTATTGTCTGTTTGGCTGTTTTGTCTTTGCCTTTTAATTCTTTAGCTGATTTGTCATTTTATTTTAGACGGTTGCGGATCTGGTCAGCTATGAAAATGTAATGTATATGTTTTATATGTTGTTTCAGAATTTGATTGGTTGTACTGGTCCCCCAGGCACGCCCCCGCCTCCAGTCAGAATGCCAGAGGGTCCTCCTCCCCCTCCTGCGAAGCCTGCGCGGGTTGGGCTCTGTCTGCCCGAGTTGGAAGTGAGTCTTTGGTTCGAAATTTTTACGTACAAACCTTTATTTTATTTAGTGTCATTCTTCAGTTGGCTTTTTCTAGGACAATTTCCGAGGAAGGGAAATTTGAGGGCGTGGCCTCTATCGGTATTTGCTTGAAACATTGAGCTTGAAGCAAAACAGCTTAACAGGTTTTAAATACACATTGCGGAATGCAAGTAACATTGATCTATACTTAGCTCTGCCTGCACCACGCTAAAGAGCAGCCTCCTGTCCAGGATTTTTGATTTTGCAATAAATTGACTGTAGCTGGTGCAGGGGCGTATCCAGGACTTTGAATGGCATTTTTGTCTTTCCCCCGCGATTTCTGGTGTTCCAAAGTTTTGCCAGAAATCAGCCAAGTTTTAAAAATTTCCCACTTTCTCCGGGGATTTTTTAACACCGTCAGAGGAAGCCTAAATGTAGTCATTTTTGAAACCGTCAGGTGGAGCCAAATTTAAGGATTTTAAAAATGATTTTAAAAATTTTCTGCAGTAACTACAAGACGGGTATCATTCGAAAGCTCGGAACGAGCTTAACAACTTTTGTAATAGCATGAACCCTTGAAAATGCACTCAATTCCCAGAACTCGCGAAAACAGAATATTCCGGATTTTAAAAATTTTCCAATACCACTCAATATGGGTATTATTCGGAAGGTCTTGAAGAGCTGAGCAAGTTTTCTAATAGAGCCAACTCGCAGAAATGAGCCCACCTCTCGGAATTCACGAAAAACTTCCAAGCTAGAGTTAAATCAGGAATTCGTGAATTCCGGGAATTTGGTGCATTTTTGTACATTGCTTTTATTACAAGATTTGTTTAGCTCGATAAGAGCTTTCGAATGATACCCATTTGGTGGGTATTGGAGAAAATTTTTATAATCCGGAAATTTTCAAAACCCGGAATTCCGGAAATTGGGTACATTTTCGTGAAAAGCTTCTCAGGGCATAAGTGTGTAGCGGGAACAGCTCTATTCGATTGTGAAAACAAAATTTTGATATTTAGTGAAAATATGGCGAAAACTAAAAACTTTAGGTTTTCCGTGAATGAAACCTGGAATTCCGGATTTTCTCGATTTTCGAAATCTCGGGTTCCTGAGGATACTAAAACTATATATGTACATGGTTGGGGTTACTCCAAAGGTTAATCTGTTATCTTCAGGGTGATGAACGGTTGAGTCATCAGCGAAAGGACGCCAAAAAGACCAAGGGAAGATCCAATCTTGATTATGGTTTTGCCGGTGGCTACAGTGGACGAGGTGGTGGTTACTGTAAGTTTCCTATTAATTTATATATATAATAACTAACAGTATACTTAGTTAGTTAGTTAGTAGTACGTATTGAAAGAATCCCGGGGTAGGGGGCTTTAGAACCGACGGGTCCAAGAAAATGTCTTTCCGGTTCGGGAGTGATAATTTTTTGAAATTAAAAATATTACGAGAAATTTATCTACATATGCCCTGGTAACACTGGGTCATCGGGGAAAGCCGTAAATTTGGGAGGGACCATTGCATCCTGCGGCAAAATATCCTGCGACTCAGTGTAGGAAATGTCGGCACTATTAGTATCCTAAGTTTGAAGCAGGGGGAATATTTTCTTAAATTTTTATGTGTTTATTTAACAAAATATGGTTGCAAACGTTTGGCCAGTGTGATTTATGAATGCCTTTTATTGGTGGTGGTGTCTGGAGAGTAGGAGAGATGCGCTGGGGCCGTGGCCTGGAAATTGGTAATCCAAATCGAAAATTTTCAAAAATTTTTCTTGAAAATTTATATTTTACAATAATTTTTGATGTACAATCGTTACAATCGTTGTTTTCATTCATATCGGCGGTAAAACAAACGATTTGTAACACTTTGTTTAATTCGAAAATTCAAAATTTTGCTCAAAAATGTCAATAATTTACAGGCTAGGCCCTGGTGCATCCCTAATACATACCTTCTAGGAGAAGTGAGGTGCCGTATCGTGACTTCAGCCTTTCGCTGGGGCACCCTGACCATTCTTCTGGTGACATTCAGAGCTGGCATTGCAAGCAACTATTGTATAAGCGCGACAATACCTCTTTGTGCTTTCTCTTCTCATTCTATGAGCCAAGCTTTCTATTTTCTGATAAGCGATTTTCTGATAAGCGCATATTGCAAAGCAATGTGTACACACATTGTGGTTATCATAACAGTCTAATCTCTGTGTATGTACATTACGTACTGGGTTTTCTTTAGTGGGGGGGGGGGTGTGGGGATGCGCCCCCCCCCACTTTTCGGGTTCCCCCCACTCGACCCCTTCCCCCCACTCGTCCCCCCACTTTTTTGGGCTTCCACACCCCACTCATTATAGGGTGCCCAGGAAATGCCAAATTTTCAGGATTTTTGGTCAAAATTTTCAAAAATTTTCCGGCTTCGCCGGATTTTTTTGGTCAAACATCGTCTATTTTGGTACTCAAACTCTATTTTTGAGCACTTTTTAGCATATTTATAGCGGTATATACAGAAAACAGGCTATTTTTACTGCATTTTGGCATTTTTAGGTCACTTTGGATTCCCCCCCCCCACTTTTTTTCGCCTAGAGAAAACCCAGACGTATATATTGGGCTTATTCTAGGAATTTTTCTTGGGAGGGGGGGCTCTTTGGGGGGCCCTCGGGGGGCGAGTCATTCTTGGGGGGAATTTTTCAGAATTTTTCTAAAAACGTTTTTAACTTTTTTATCTAAATAGCTCTATTTTGATAGTAATCGCCAAAACAGTTCGTTTTTAATGCAAAAATAACGCTTAAATAGGCAAAACTGGACTAAAACTCTAAAAACCCTATAACCTGTAGGTTGGAGTTCTCTCCGGAGTTCTCTCCAGGGGCAAATGTTATCAACGTCTAAACCCGGGTTATCTCGCAAATCCGGGTTAACTTGGCTATCTTTAACACATGAATGACCCGGGTTAGCGACTTAATGGGGAGGCTACTACAGGTTTGCCCCGACTTTGTCCGATTGGCCTACTTTTTGGCGAGGATATAGAGCATGGGTATGGTCAAAAAATATCGGGTACTGAGATCTTAACTGCCTTGCAACCATGTGCAGCCGTCGCGTTTATGTGCCCGACCCCCCCTTTTTTCACAACTACCCACATAATTAATTAAAGATTTCTACTGACTGCTAGGCCGAAGCTTCAAAGCTGCCATTTGCCAATATGATTCGGCACATACGCCCCTACCTGCAGAAAAATACTAGACGTCTGTATCTTATCTGCATCTAAGGGAATTACTCTTCAAAGTTGAAGTTTCGGCAAAAATTTAAAAATTTTTGGCTAACGAAGGGAATATTTTATTACTGGTGCAAGCTATAAGCTGTAATTTGGCATAAAAGGAGGCCCTATAGGAGTATTCATTTGTGCCAAAATGGCAAGAAATTCTGCCGGGTGAAAAAAATTTTATGTCAACTTTAATCTTCAAAAATTTGCCAACAATGCCTTTTTTGGGCAATGGTACCCCAGAAATCAAAAAAATCAAATATTCTGAAATTAAAATTTTTTTGAGATATTTGAACTCAACGAGACCGAAAACACCCAGAAAAGATTTCAGCTCGATTAGTGAAGGTTTGCGACTTCTATGACTTCAGAAAGGCTATACACAGGATCCGACAGCCTGAAAATGGCGGTTTCAGCAATTTTTGAAGATTAAAGTTGACATAAAAATTTTTTCACGCGGCAGAATTTCTTGCCATTTGGCACAAATGAGTACTCCTATAGGGCCTCCTTTTATGCCAAATTACAGCCTTATAGCTGGCACCAGCAATAAAATGCTCCTTTCGTAACCAAAAATTTTTAAATTTTTGCCGAAACTTCAACTTTGAAGAGTAATTTCATTAGATGCAGATAAGATACAGACGTCTAGTATTTTTCTGCAGGTAGGGGCGTATGTGCCAAATCATATTGGCAAATGGCAGCTTTGAAGCTTGGGCCTAGCAGTCAGTAGAAATTTTTAATTAATTATGTTGGTAGTTGTGAAAAATGGGGGGTCGGGCACATAAACGCACATGGCACATGGCTGGAAGGCAACTACGAGCTCAGTACCCGATATTTTTTTGACCACACCCATGCTCTGTATCTTCGCCAAAAACTAGGCCAATCGGACAAAGTCGGGGCAAGTAGAGTTTAGTACCCCCCCCCCCTTAACCCGGGTTTGAGTGTTGATAACATCGGCCCCAGGGGTCACTTTACTTACTTACTTACTTACTTACTTATGAGATTTGGTATATTTTTGTGCGTAATTTTGTTTTAGCTGACGGCAACGGAAACGGTGGTGTGGGACGCTCCTCAGGTCTGGAAGGCATGGATCGAACCAACACTCCTCGGGATAGTGATCCTCGATTCCCCTTTCCCTCCGGACGACGTGACAGTTTTCAGGATAATGATGAACCGTCTGCGCATCCGTATGTTTATAGGAACAGTTGGTAATTCATGGTGGATGAAAGGGAGCGACTCCTCAGGAGGATAGAAGGGCACTGATTTTTGTGGATGGGGCACTATTTGTTAGAAAAATGTTAAAAAGCTTGCTTTTGGTGGTGTTGAGAGAACAATTATGTAATTTTCGACAAAAATTTAAACATTGCTTTAGTATGTATAGCGTGAACGAACATACGATTACGGCGAAGGCGGAAAAGATTTGAAAACTTAGCCAGGACTTGTGTTGCCCACAGAATCGCTTCCGGATACTCGTGTGTTCTGGAGGGGGAGGGGGCTACGGTAGGACGCTTTGGACGTACAAAACTGTTTCAAAGAGATTCGACAGTTACTTCACTTCCTTTCATATTTTAATAGTCTGTATGTATATACTTATATTTCAATTTTTAAAATTAATTTTTTCTTTTGAGTTTGATCACCTACTGCATACAACGAAATGTGAGCTATATATATACAGATAAATTTGCAAATTTGTTTGGTAAATTTTTAATATGTAATATATTTTGCTTCTTGCTTTTTAGTGACAACTATGAAGACTATCCAGAAAATAGATACGAATTTACTGAGGATGGTGGTGACAAGAATGGATCTTCGCCAGAACATGTAAGACTTATACAACAAAATTGCCCCCTGGATACGCCCCTGCCGCTGTGCATCCATTCAGCTAGCTACGTAATATTCCTGCTAATTACTGTAATTGGTGCAGGGGCGTATCTAGGACGTCTAGGACTATTTTGTCTTTCCCTCGCGATTTCTGGTGTTCCAAAGTTTTGCCAGAAATCAGCTAAGATTTAAATATTTCCGGCTTCGCCGGGGATTTTTTAAAACCTTTAGATGAAGCCTAAATCTAGTCATTTTTGAAACCGTCAGTTGGAGCCAAATTTAAGGATTTTACAATTTTCTCCAAGACCCACAAGATGGTATCATTCGAAAGCTCGGAACGAGCTAACAACTTTTGTAATAGCATGAACCCTTGAAAATGCACTCAATTCCCGGAACTCGCGAGAACAGAATTTTCCTGATTTTAAACATTTTCCAATATCCCTCAATATGGGTTTTATTCCGAAGGTCTTGAAGAACTGAGCAAGTTTTCTAATAGAGCCAACTCGCAGAAATGAGCCCACTTCTCGGAATTCACGAAAATTTCCAAGCTAGACTTAAATCAGGAAGTCGTGAATTCCGGGAATTTGGTGCATTTTTGTACACTTGGGTATTGGAGAAAAGTTTTAAAATCAGGAAATTTTGAAAACCCGGAATTCCGGAACTGCGTGAATTTTCGTGAAAAACTTCTAAGGGCGTATGTATAACGGGACCATCTCTATTCGACTGTGGAAAAAATTTTGATACTTGAAAACTAAAACCTTTAGATTTTCCATGAATGAAGCCTGGAATTCCGGATTTTCCCGATTTTCGAAATTTCTGGTTCCTCAGGATTCTAAAACTGTATAATATACATTGTTGGGGTGGATTTTACTCCAAATTTTAATTTGCTATAAACGATCAGTTTGTACACACATATTAGGTCGTACTATTGTTCGTTTTTGCAAATGTCCAGTAAATTCTGCCCTCCTCCCCCGGATACCCCCAAATTTCCTATAAATACCTGTATTAACTAAATTTTAATCACCCAAGATAACCCACCAAACACCTCCCGGAGGACAATTGTAGCTTCTGGAGGTGGACCATGTTGAGGAGATTATTTAAAGAAGAAAGACGGTTGCACACCACCAGGTGCCCTAAAACATCGGTCACCCGGCGGAACTCGAACCCGCGCCGCGGTCATGCCTGTGGATGGAATGGTGCAGCCCCTCTTGTAGGAAAATTCCCAATTACTTGACATTACCTTATTTACCGCCATCGCCCCCATAATAATTATGTGTGTAAAAGGCTTTGCGCAGTCCTTAGAGACAGCTGAATACTCAACGAAACTAGACAAATTTGTTATCGTTGGAATAAGTTTTCGCTTTCGGACCAATTGGTCTGTTTATTTTTTCCGTGCAAACTGCGCATGGAGATGCACTTTTCTTCGAACTCAAAAACTAAACTATCGGAGCATTTGCAGACAGTGAAGTTTGGTTTTCGTATAAATGTACTTTTTGGACAATTTCCGCTGCCCGACTCGGCCGGCCAAAAAATTGGCCTCAGCACTAAGATGGCCAAGAAAGGCCAGTGTTGTGCCAACAGCAGTCGGGGAACAAGCCACCGACAAGCGGCTCCCATCGCTTCGTGGGAATTAGTACGGGACAAAAACTTAAACTTAAAGTCATGCCAAAACAAATTTGCTGCTTCAGGAGAAAATTTGAGAGTGGCCTATGTGTGTTTTTGAAAATTCTTTGTTTTAAAACGGTGTGCGAAAGCAATAGGAATCAGTGGTAAAATATGTAGTTTAGACAAGAGTAATAGATAAGAGTATGAAACTCGTGCACAAGCGTGTACAAATCATGCTAGGTATGCTCAGTTCATTAACCCGGGGACCCCCAGTAACTAACGGAGGTCCCACTTTGCACTAATTACACGCTTTCATAAGAGTTTGTCTGCTCGCTGATTGGCCCATTAGCCTAAGGCTTACGATAGGTTATTTATTAGTAATTTTAATTAATTAATTATAACTCCTATTAAAATACTAATTCGACAACTTTGTAGCTTTTTTCTGCTCTTTGCAATGATATAAAAATTGTTGCAGATTGCATTCCTTCGAATTTTTGGAAAGAGCAGAAAAAATGCTACAAAATTGTCTTTTACAAAATTAGTTTTTTAATTGCATTAACCTACTTAAAGCTATAAGTAATTGATTAAAATAACTAGTAAATTACGTACAGTAAGCCTTAGGCTAACGGGCCAATCAGCGAGCAGACACACGCTTATACGAAAACGTGTAATTAGTGCAAAGTGGGACCCCCCACAGTTAATGAACCGGGCATACCTAATGATTTGTACATGCTACTGTAAGAGTTTTTACTATTATGACACTCTTGGTTTAGATGATGTCACAAGTTTGGTATGATGGGGATTTTCAGTTTGTTATGCTTTGTTTTAGGCAGGATCTGTGACTGGCCCGTCTGAGCAGCCGGACATGGACTCGGACATTGACCGGACAGCTGCGATTTTCGCCATGCTTGAGGAGGTAATCTTTACCAGATTGTTCTTCCCATCAGTTTTGTCAGGTCATGTTAACACCAGCAGCAGTGATACGTTTGGTTCAAATTCAAAACTTGGGAGGAAACCATCGTGGAGGATATCCAATGTGCTTAGAGCAGCTCAGAGCCGTCCCACTTTCCGGAGAAAGGCCAGAACCCGAGGGGGACACTTCGATAAAATGTCCAGCCTAGGCCTGCTCCCCAGGGGACGGCGCCGGGCGGCGCTATGGGCGGGACAATGGAGGAGGAGGTGGGCAAGTTCCTCCTCTTGGGCCCCGCAGGAGGGACAAACCGGGGATTGGACAATTCCTATTCGGAATTGTTGCTTTGCAAGCAAGGATTGAGCAGTGACCCTTGCAACGCAGCTGTTCAAAGGAAGAGGTAATCAACTTTTTCTAGCCGTCCTTTTTTGTACACACAATATAAGTAGCCAAGTAACTCCTGTATAATTTCGTGCTCCATAATTACGTGCATAGTGTACAACTAACGGTTGACTCTTGGTTTTTTTGGCTTTGCAGGGTCGGGCGGCAGAGAATCAGATGCAGGAGCATAGTGTTCAGGAGCTGAGAGAGGAATTGAAGCAGACGGAAGCGGAAGCGGCGTCACGTGACCGGAGTTTGTCGGCGCCGGCTGGACCCGTCCCCGTTCAGCCGGGGTTCCAAGCGACTCTGACTGACAGTAAAAAATTAATATGCTTCAATATTAATATTAATAAATTAATTTAATACATATTTAATACTTTAATAAATTAATAATAATGTTTAATAATTTAATACATATTAATAAAAATACTTAATATTAATTAATACCCATCTCCTTCTCCGATTGGTTTAGCATGTGTATAACCCCCCTCCCATTTGTCCGCAAAAAAGACTAGAGCGCTTGTTTGCAAAACGGTGTGCCGTGACGGCCGAGTGAATGCATTCGACTGAGGATCTGACGGTCCGAGGTTCGAATCCCCGCTGCCATAAGGCTTTCGCAAATCCCCTTGATCAACGGCTTAGGCGCATGTCGGTTTGTTGTGGGCTCTAGCCAACCCAGCTATCCATCCATAACTGGTTGGTAAATTGGTACCACTGCGGTGGGAAGGTAGGAGTAGCTTGTGTTCTGGCGTAATGCCTGATGAAGGGCTGGCCTCCCTTCCACAGATGTAGTCAGGATTAGAGTTGTCGCTCCTGGCTTCGGGCTGAGAATCCGGAGATAGCGACGGAAACCTATAACCTTCTGCAGTTTGGACTTCTCTTCAAGAAATAAAACGCGTATAATACGTGTATAAAATAATTCCCAAGAAATAAAAATGCTCCTAAAGAGCAAAGAAAGGAATATGAGTCAACATGGAACATGTAAAATGCTAAATATTGTCGGTTGTAAATTAAGAAAAAGACAAGCATGTAAAATGCTAATATGAGTCTGGTGAGGTTGGAAAGAGCAGAAGACAAGTTTGTACACGCACCAATATGAGTGCATGCCAAATAGATTCATATTGGTCACAAGTTTAGTATACACGTACGTACGTGTATATATACATATATTATGCACACTAATATATGTAACTAATATATGTAACAATGTGATTAAATTAATGTTACATATATTAGTGTGCACATTATCATACACATTATTACACATATTATACACGTACGTACGTGTATAATATGAGTCAAAACTCCCCAATGACAGCCTTCAGAGGCGCTGCACAGAGGCTGCGCAGATTCCTGCGCAGATCCTGCGCAAATTTTGTGCGCAAAAGAAAGTCCGTGTCGAGTTTAGTATAATTGGAAAATTTCATCCCCCTAACACTTACCGTTAAAAAGTTGCACCCGCCGGCAGTTATGCCGGCGATGTTTTTTTTCCGGTGTCTCCGTTTTACCCTAGTATGTCACCATTTTGTAGCCTCTTTCACAGAATGTAGCGAAGTTCAGACACCTATTGCGGTATATCATCAATATATATAGGTTGGTGACTTTCGATATATGTGGTCGCCGCCGCGCCACAGTGCGCCGCAGCGCCACAGTGGCGCCACAAAGTCGGCTCAGAACGTCGAAATGGCCAAAAGTATGCCTGGGATTAGCTTCTTTCCAGCTCTTTGTGCAAATACAAACCAGACAAGTTATATATGGTTGATAAGGACATATATCCGGATTATGACGTTTGAAGTCGGATTTTTGATATGTTGCGCCACAGCGCCACAGTGGCCCGCCAAAGTTGGTGAATGTTGGGTCCGACTTTGAACTTAGTTTTTTCGCTTATTTTTCAAGATAGACTTCTCAAATCGTGCATATAAAGGTTTTTTGGGACGGAGAATCCATTCCCGCCATCAGTTTTGCTGCCCGATTCACGCAGTTTGCTGGGCTGGTTCCACTTGACCGTCGGAGGGGTCAGGTCGGTAACCGCTTCCGGGAGGTCCATAGTAGGCTTTACTTGGCCTCTCAAAACTTTGTCTATAGGGGTTTTCTGGTGCGCCCAGCTCATTCCCGGTCTCCGTTTTGCCGTCCGACCCACCCATCTTGCTGTGCTGGTTCCACTTTGCCGTCTGGAGGGTCCGGTCGGTAACCGCTTCCGGGAGGTCCATAGTAGGCTTTACTTGGCCTCACAAAACTTTGTCTATAGGGGTTTTCTGGTGCGCCCAGCTCATTCCCGGTCTCCGTTTTGCCGTTGGACCCTCCCATCTTGCTGTGCTGGTTCCACTTTGCCATCTGGAGGGTCAGGTCGGTGGGAGGTCATGTGGTCAAAAATGAAAATTTTCAAAAGTGGTCAAATTTGGTATCAAATGAAAGCCCTCAGCGAGCTGAGCAACTTTTGTCATAGAACTGCATGCTCAAAGTGGCTGTAGAGTGCTGTGGTGGGGTGGGGTGGGGACTTAGGCGATTTTCGGTCAAAAATGAAATTTTTCAAAAGTGGTCAAATTTGGTACCAAATGAAAGCCCTAAGCGAGCTGAGCAACTTTTGTCATAGAACTGCATGCTCAAAGTGGCAGTAGAGTGCTGTGGTGGGGTGGGGTGGGGACTTAGGCGATTTTGGGTCGAAAATCAAAATTTTCAAAAGTGGTCAAATTTGGTACCAAATGAAAGCCCGAAGTGAGCTGAGCAACTTTTCTCATAGAAGTGCATGCTCAAAGTGGCTGTGAGTGCTGTGCTGGGGTAGAGGTGGGGTCTTAGGCGATTTTTGGTCGAAAATGTCGAAAATGAAAATTTTCAAAAGTGGTCACAAATTTGGTACCAAATGAAAGCATCAAGTGGGCTGAGCAACTTTTCTCATAAAAGTGCATGCTCAAAGTGGCTGTAGAGTGCTGTGCTGGGGTATGGGTGGGGGTCTTAGGCGATTTTGGGTCGAAAATTAAAATTGTCAAAAGTGGTCACAAATTTGGTACCAAATGAAAGCCTCATGTGGGCTGAGCAACTTTTCTCATAAAAGTGCATGCTCAAAGTGGCTTTTATGTCAACGACATGTAAAAAGTGGATAAACAAGAAATAAAAATGCTCCTAAAGAGCAAAGAAAGGAATATGAGTCAACATGGAACATGTAAAATGCTGAATATTGTCGGTTGTAAATTAAGAATAAGACAAGCATGTAAAATGCTAATATGAGTCTGGTGAGGTTGGAAAGTGCAGAAGACAAGTTTGTACACGCACCAATATGAGTGCATGCCAAATAGACTCATATTGGCATGCCTTAAAAAACAATAATGCATGCATCCATTGCGGAATTCTAACGGATATATTTCTACGCAGGAGTTAAGACGAATAAGTAGCGTTATTGACGTCACATGGATATCCCAACCCAACCATGGTCAAAATTGTCAACATTTCTCCTTAGGAAACTGTTAAACCGCTGTTAGTCAACAATGCGCCGACGGACGGATATATAACATTTTTAATAAGCGTTTGTATAACTCATGTATTCAGGCACTCAAAGTTAAATCTGATGTTAACTTTCGTGACAATATTCGTATATACGTGCGTAACCTGTGGAGCATCCTGTCATCCACCCTAAAACTACCCTGTCTCGTCTTGCTGACATTACGTGAGTGATATATAACCGAAATTCGCAACCACTTGCCTTCAGAATACTAATAATGCCAATATGAGTCTATTTGGCATGCACTCATATTGGTGCGTGTACAAACTTGTCTTCTGCACTTTCCAACCTCACCAGACTCATATTAGCATTTTACATGCTTGTCTTATTCTTAATTTACAACCGACAATATTCAGCATTTTACATGTTCCATGTTGACTCATATTCCTTTCTTTGCTCTTTAGGAGCATTTTTATTTCTTGTTTAACAAAATATGGTTGCAAACGTTTGACCAGTGTGATTTATGAATGCCTTTTATTGGTGGTGGTGTCTGGAGAGTAGGAGAGATGCACCGGAGCCGGGGCCTGGAAATTGGTGGTCCAAATCGAAAATTTTCAAAAATTTTTCTTGAAAATTTAAATTTTACAATAATTTTTGATGTACAATCGTTACAATCGTTGTTTTCATTCATATCGGCGGTAAAACAAACGATTTGTAACACTTTGTTTAATTCGAAAATTCAAAATTTTGGTCAAAAATGTCAATAATTTACAGGCTAGGCCCTGGTGCATCCCTAATACATACCTTCTAGGAGAAGTGAGGTGCCGTATCGTGACTTCAGCCTTTCGCTGGGGCACCCTGACCATTCTTCTGGTGACATTCAGAGCTGGCATTGCAAGCAACTATTGTATGTAGCGCGACAATACCTCTTTGTGCTTTCTCTATCTCATTCTATGAGCCAAGCTTTCTATTTTCTGATAAGCGCATATTGCAAAGCAATGTGTACACACATAATTGTGGTTATCATAACAGTCTAATCTCTGTGTATGTACATTACGTACTGGGTTTTCTTTAGTGGGGGGGTGGGTGGGGGTGCGCCCCCCACTTTTCGGGTTCCCCCCACTTGACCCCTTCCCCCCACTCGTTCCCTCCCCACTTTTTTAGGCTTCCACACCCCACTCATTATAGGGTGACCAGGGAATGCCAAATTTTAAGGATTTTTGGTCAAAATTTTCAAAAATTTTCCGGCTTCGCCGGATTTTTTTGGTCAAACATCGTCTACTTTGGTTTTCAAACTCAATTATTGAGCACTTTTTAGCATATTTATAGCGGTATATACAGCAAACAGGCTATTTTTACTGCATTTTGGCATTTTTAGGTCACTTTGTATCCCCCCCACTTTTTTAGCCTAGAGAAAACCCAGACGTATATATATTGGGCTTATTCCAGGCATTTTTCTTGGGAGGGGGGCTCTTTGGGGGGCCCTCGGGGGGCGAGTCATTCTTGGGGGGAATTTTTCAGAATTTTTCTAAAAGCGTTTTTAACTTTTTTCTAAATAGCGCTATATTGATAGTAATCGCCAAAACAGTTCGTTTTTAATGCAAAAATAACGCTTACATAGGCAAAACTGGACTAAAACTCTAAAAACCCTATAACCTGTAGGTTGGAGTTCTCTCCAGGGGCAAATGTTATCAACGTCTAAACCCGGGTTATCTCGCAAATCCGGGTTAACTTGGCTATCTTTAACACATGAATAACCCGGGTTAGCGACTTAATGGGGGGGGGCTACTACAGGTTTGCCCCGACTTTGTCCGATTGGCCTACTTTTTGGCGAGGACATAGAGCATGGGTGTGGTCAAAAAATATCGGGTACTGCGATCTTAGCTGCCTTGCAACCATGTGCAGCCGTCGCGTTTATGTGCCCGATCCCTCTTTTTTCACAACTACCTACATAATTAATTAAAGATTTCTACTCACTGCTAGGCCGAAGCTTCAAAGCTGCCATTTGCCAATATGATTTGGCACATACGCTCCTACCTGCAGAAAAATGCTAGACGTCTGTATCTTATCTGCATCTAAGGGAATTACTCTTCAAATACAAAGGCATGTAATGTTTTGCCTACCGTACTGGCTAGGAATCACAGGTGAAGCAAGAACCGTAGTGGAGGGATCCGGTCCTAGGCGATTCGATTGGTCGGTGGGATCAGGTTCGTTCGGATTCGACTGATTAGCAGTTCCACTCGGATTAATCAGCAGGATAACCAAGCTAAGAATTACGCGCTGACTGATCAAAAACATGATGTTTCGCTAGAACATAAAAGTATAATTAACACATTGCAAATACTGTGGTAGAGTTTAGATGTACAATTATGACAAATATTTAAACGTATAAGAGGGGGGTAACATGAGAATTTCATTTCGGTTTACATGGGAATTTCAGCTTACATGTATATACATACATTATGTTAGGTTAGTAGTGAAAATCATTTGCTGACCACTCTGCCAGACTGATATAGGTGAGGGCGGGCGTCATCAGTGGCGTACCCTTCACCTATTGCAGCTTTTGTACTTTTAATTCCCCCATGAAAGTTATAGAAAAACGTTTCTGCCCTGTGGTCTTCCATTCACACGTGTGGTTACACATGGATGATTACACAAAGTGCTAAACTTATATATCAAACATTAAGCATTGGATAATATACAAAGATGTAATTACATGACATTATCACTAATTTCAGAAAATATTTCTTCAATTAAACAATTATATTTAATATTTAATTCCTTATTCCTAATGCATTTTTGCAAAAGTGCAAATACAATATTAATAGGGTAATCTTTAGATTTAATCATTCTAACAAATTTGACACATGCATTAACAAATGCGTTCTTAGTTGATATTATCGCAGCATATCTAGCAAACTCGTTGTAAACCGCATTATGTTTACAACTGAGGCTAATGTTGCTTTCATAACTAGGAATCCTTATAGATGTTAAATTAAAATTATCTCTTTTATCATAAATGTCAGTAACAAATTTATTATTAATTACTGATATTTTAATATCTAATACGTCTGCAACTTGATTACTGGTATTCATTTTATTTAAAGTTAAACATGTAGGATATATATCTGGGGTGACCTGATTAGCATGGTTATGATCATTAAGGAAAGTCATATCGTCCTGATACCTATAAGCCTGTTTAAGTTTCTCTAAAGACTTAAATTCCTTATTTTTATAAAGATTAGTAGTATAGTTATATTCATAAGATAGAAGAGTTAAATTAGCTATAAAAGGTGCTGCATTGGTTCCCATCGGGATACCAATTTCTTGCTTGCATATAATATCTCCTAGAACAAAGTAGCAGCTATTAAGCAACCATCTTAACATATCCATAATAGTATCCTTTCCGGCATATTACTCTTCAAAGTTGAAGTTTCGGCAAAAATTTAAAAATTTTTGGCTAACGAAAGGAATATTTTATTACTGGTGCAAGCTATAAGGCTGTAATTTGGCATAAAAGGAGGCCCTATAGGAGTATTCATTTGTGCCAAAATGGCAAGAAATTCTGCCGGGTGAAAAAATTTTTATGTCAAATTTAATCTTCAAAAGTTGCCAAAAATGCCTTTTTTGGGCAAAGGTACCCCAGAAATCGAAAAAATCAAATATTCTGAAATTAAATTTTTTTGAGATATTTGAACTCAATGAGACCGAAAACACCCAGAAAAGATTTCAGCTCGATTAGTGAAGGTTTGCGACTTCTATGGCTTCAGAAAGGCTATACACAGGATCCGACAGCCTGAAAATGGCGGTTTCAGCAATTTTTGAAGATTAAAGTTGACATAAAAATTTTTTCACGCGGCAGAATTTCTTGCCATTTGGCACAAATGAGTACTACTATAGGGCCTCCTTTTATGCCAAATTACAGCCTTATAGCTGGCACCAGCAATAAAACGTTCCTTTCGTAACCAAAAATTTTTAAATTTTTGCCGAAACTTCAACTTTGAAGAGTAATTTCATTAGATGCAGATAAGATACAGACGTCTAGTATTTTTCTGCAGGTAGGGGCGTATGTGCCAAATCATATTGGCAAATGGCAGCTTTGAAGCTTGGGCCTAGCAGTCAGTAGAAATTTTTAATTAATTATGTTGGTAGTTGTGATAAATGGGGGGTCGGGCACATAAACGCACATGGCACATGGCTGGAAGGCAACTACGAGCTCAGTACCCGATATTTTTTGACCACACCCATGCTCTGTATCTTCGCCAAAAAGTAGGCCAATCGGACAAAGTCGGGACAAGTAGAGTTCCCCCCCCCCTTAACCCGGGTTTGGGTGTTTATAACATCGGCCCCAGGGGTCACTTTACTTACTTACTTACTTACTTACTTATGAGATTTACGTCAAGAAAATGAAGTAAACGCTGGCCAGCAGGCGGATCGACGAAGGATACAAGGCATTAATCATAAAGAAATAATGAAAAACGCCTGCCTGCAGTCACTAAGACCGTAGTCTTAGTCCGAACAGGAGAGAGCCAATGGGCGCTGTGAGCGCTCTTACCCAGAGAGAACTAATCTCTGGAACTAACAACCAGGCAGGAGCTCCAGAGATTAGTTCTCTCTGGGTAAGAGCGCTCACAGCGCCCATTGGCTCTCTCCTGTTCGGACTAAGACTACGGTCTTAGTGACTGCAGGCAGGCGTTTTTCATTATTTCTTTATGATTACTTATGAGATTTGGTATATTTTTGTGCGTAATTTTGTTTTAGCTGACGGCAACGGAAACGGTGGTGTGGGACGCTCCTCAGGTCTGGAAGGCATGGATCGAACCAACACTCCTCGGGATAGTGATCCTCGATTCCCCTTTCCCTCCGGACGACGTGACAGTTTTCAGGATAATGATGAACCGTCTGCGCATCCGTATGTTTATAGGAACAGTTGGTAATTCATGGTGGATGAAAGGGAGCGACTCCTCAGGAGGATAGAAGGGCACTGATTTTTGTGGATGGGGCACTATTTGTTAGAAAAATGTTAAAAAGCTTGCTTTTGGTGGTGTTGAGAGAACAATTATGTAATTTTCGACAAAAATTTAAACATTGCTTTAGTATGTATAGCGTGAACGAACATACGATTACGGCGAAGGCGGAAAAGATTTGAAAACTTAGCCAGGACTTGTGTTGCCCACAGAATCGCTTCCGGATACTCGTGTGTTCTGGAGGGGGAGGGGGCTACGGTAGGACGCTTTGGACGTACAAAACTGTTTCAAAGAGATTCGACAGATACTTCACTTCCTTTCATATTTTAATAGGCTGTATGTATATACTTATATTTCAATTTTTTAAATTTATTTTTTCTTTTGAGTTTGATCACCTACTGCATACAACGAAATGTGAGCTATATATATACAGATAAATTTGCAAATTTGTTTGGTAAATTTTTAATATGTCATATATTTTGCTTCTTGCTTTTTAGTGACAACTATGAAGACTATCCAGAAAATAGATACGAATTTACTGAGGATGGTGGTGACAAGAAAGGATCTTCGCCAGAACATGTAAGACTTATACAACAAATTTGCCCCCTGGATACGCCCCTGCAGCTGTGCATCCACTCAGCTAGCTACGTAATATTCCTGCTAATTACTGTAACTGGTGCAGGGGCGTATCTAGGACGTGAAGGGCATTTTTGTTTTTCCCTCGCGATTTCTGGTGTTCCAAAGTTTTGCCAGAAATCAGCTTAGATTTAAATATTTCCGGCTTCGCCGGGGATTTTTTAAAACCTTTAGATGAAGCCTAAATCTAGTCATTTTTGAAACCGTCAGTTGGAGCCAAATTTAAGGATTTTACAATTTTCTCCAAGACCCACAAGATGGTATCATTCGAAAGCTCGTAACGAGCTAGCAACTTTTGTAATAGCATGAACCCTTGAAAATGCACTCAATTCCCGGAACTCGCGAGAACAGAATTTTCCTGATTTTAAACATTTTCCAATATCCCTCAATATGGGTTTTATTCCGAAGGTCTTGAAGAACTGAGCAAGTTTTCTAATAGAGCCAACTCGCAGAAATGAGCCCACTTCTCGGAATTCACGAAAATTTCCAAGCTAGACTTAAATCAGGAAGTCGTGAATTCCGGGAATTTGGTGCATTTTTGTACACTTGGGTATTGGAGAAAAGTTTTAAAATCAGGAAATTTTGAAAACCCGGAATTCCGGAACTGCGTGAATTTTCGTGAAAAACTTCTAAGGGCGTATGTATAACGGGACCATCTCTATTCGACTGTGGAAAAAATTTTGATACTTGAAAACTAAAACCTTTAGATTTTCCATGAATGAAGCCTGGAATTCCGGATTTTCCCGATTTTCGAAATTTCTGGTTCCTCAGGATTCTAAAACTGTATAATATACATTGTTGGGGTGGATTTTACTCCAAATTTTAATTTGCTATAAACGATCACTTTGTACACACATATTAGGTCGTACTATTGTTCGTTTTTGCAAATGTCCAGTAAATTCTGCCCTCCTCCCCCGGATACCCCCAAATTTCCTATAAATACCTGTATTAACTAAATTTTAATCACCCAAGATAACCCACTAAACACCTCCCGGAGGACAATTGTAGCTTCTGGAGGTGGACCATGTTGAGGAGATTATTTAAAGAAGAAAGACGGTTGCACACCACCAGGTGCCCTAAAACATCGGTCACCCGGCGGAACTCGAACCCGCGCCGCGGTCATGCCTGTGGATGGAATGGTGCAGCCCCTCTTGTAGGAAAATTCCCAATTACTTGACATTACCTTATTTACCGCCATCGCCCCCATAATAATTATGTGTGTAAAAGGCTTTGCGCAGTCCTTAGAGACAGCTGAATACTCAACGAAACTAGACAAATTTGTTATCGTTGGAATAAGTTTTCGCTTTCGGACCAATTGGTCTGTTTATTTTTTCCGTGCAAACTGCGCATGGAGATGCACTTTTCTTCGAACTCAAAAACTAAACTATCGGAGCATTTGCAGACAGTGAAGTTTGGTTTTCGTATAAATGTACTTTTTGGACAATTTCCGCTGCCCGACTCGGCCGGCCAAAAAATTGGCCTCAGCACTAAGATGGCCAAGAAAGGCCAGTGTTGTGCCAACAGCAGTCGGGGAACAAGCCACCGACAAGCGGCTCCCATCGCTTCGTGGGAATTAGTACGGGGCAAAAACTTAAACTTAAAGTCATGCCAAAACAAATTTGCTGCTTCAGGAGAAAATTTGAGAGTGGCCTATGTGTGTTTTTGAAAATTCTTTGTTTTAAAACGGTGTGCGAAAGCAATAGGAATCAGTGGTAAAATATGTAGTTTAGACAAGAGTAATAGATAAGAGTATGAAACTCGTGCACAAGCGTGTACAAATCATGCTAGGTATGCTCAGTTCATTAACCCGGGGACCCCCAGTAACTAACGGAGGTCCCACTTTGCACTAATTACACGCTTTCATAAGAGTTTGTCTGCTCGCTGATTGGCCCATTAGCCTAAGGCTTACGATAGGTTATTTATTAGTAATTTTAATTAATTAATTATAACTCCTATTAAAATACTAATTCGACAACTTTGTAGCTTTTTTCTGCTCTTTGCAATGATATAAAAATTGTTGCAGATTGCATTCCTTCGAATTTTTGGAAAGAGCAGAAAAAATGCTACAAAATTGTCTTTTACAAAATTAGTTTTTTAATTGCATTAACCTACTTAAAGCTATAAGTAATTGATTAAAATAACTAGTAAATTACGTACAGTAAGCCTTAGGCTAACGGGCCAATCAGCGAGCAGACACACGCTTATACGAAAACGTGTAATTAGTGCAAAGTGGGACCCCCCACAGTTAATGAACCGGGCATACCTAATGATTTGTACATGCTACTGTAAGAGTTTTTACTATTATGACACTCTTGGTTTAGATGATGTCACAAGTTTGGTATGATGGGGATTTTCAGTTTGTTATGCTTTGTTTTAGGCAGGATCTGTGACTGGCCCGTCTGAGCAGCCGGACGTGGACTCGGACATTGACCGGACAGCTGCGATTTTCGCCATGCTTGAGGAGGTAATCTTTACCAGATTGTTCTTCCCATCAGTTTTGTCAGGTCATGTTAACACCAGCAGCAGTGATACGTTTGGTTCAAATTCAAAACTTGGGAGGAAACCATCGTGGAGGATATCCAATGTGCTTAGAGCAGCTCAGAGCCGTCCCACTTTCCGGAGAAAGGCCAGAACCCGAGGGGGACACTTCGATAAAATGTCCAGCCTAGGCCTGCTCCCCAGGGGACGGCGCCGGGCGGCGCTATGGGCGGGACAATGGAGGAGGAGGTGGGCAAGTTCCTCCTCTTGGGCCCCGCAGGAGGGACAAACCGGGGATTGGACAATTCCTATTCGGAATTGTTGCTTTGCAAGCAAGGATTGAGCAGTGACCCTTGCAACGCAGCTGTTCAAAGGAAGAGGTAATCCACTTTTTCTAGCCGTCCTTTTTTGTACACACAATATAAGTAGCCAAGTAACTCCTGTATAATTTCGTGCTCCATAATTACGTGCATAGTGTACAACTAACGGTTGACTCTTGGTTTTTTTGGCTTTGCAGGGTCGGGCGGCAGAGAATCAGATGCAGGAGCATAGTGTTCAGGAGCTGAGAGAGGAATTGAAGCAGACGGAAGCGGAAGCGGCGTCACGTGACCGGAGTTTGTCGGCGCCGGCTGGACCCGTCCCCGTTCAGCCGGGGTTCCAAGCGACTCTGACTGACAGTAAAAAATTAATATGCTTCAATATTAATATTAATAAATTAATTTAATACATATTTAATACTTTAATAAATTAATAATAATGTTTAATAATTTAATACATATTAATAAAAATACTTAATATTAATTAATACCCATCTCCTTCTCCGATTGGTTTAGCATGTGTATAACCCCCCTCCCATTTGTCCGCAAAAAAGACTAGAGCGCTTGTTTGCAAAACGGTGTGCCGTGACGGCCGAGTGAATGCATTCGACTGAGGATCTGACGGTCCGAGGTTCGAATCCCCGCTGCCATAAGGCTTTCGCAAATCCCCTTGATCAACGGCTTAGGCGCATGTCGGTTTGTTGTGGGCTCTAGCCAACCCAGCTATCCATCCATAACTGGTTGGTAAATTGGTACCACTGCGGTGGGAAGGTAGGAGTAGCTTGTGTTCTGGCGTAATGCCTGATGAAGGGCTGGCCTCCCTTCCACAGATGTAGTCAGGATTAGAGTTGTCGCTCCTGGCTTCGGGCTGAGAATCCGGAGATAGCGACGGAAACCTATAACCTTCTGCAGTTTGGACTTCTCTTCGTTAGTGACTTTACATTTACCATTACTTCGCAGCATGTTTCCAAGTACTCTGGTACCTGGTTTATTCCTAGCAAGTTTCCTGGGTATTTTCAGGGATTGTTTCGCGGGGTGGTCAAGATGTTTTGCAAAAATAAACCAAAAATTGGTGTTTATGGCATATTTTGCATGGAGAAACTATAAAAATTCTTAAGATATGCCTGGACTTAGTTTAAAAATAGACATTTTTGGGTAAAAATCTACGGCGACGCCGGAAAAGTTTTGCAAATTTGCCTATTTTAGGCACTCAAAAGTCCCGGCAGGGACGATTTCGGAGGGCCACCCGCTGTGAAAAAAGTACGCTGAGTGTCAAAGTACTTTGGCATCTAGCTTATTCTTAGATCCAGCAGCAAGTTTCTAAAGTACTCTGGTACCTGGATTATTCCTAGGCCCAACTTCTGGAAGGGGTTAAAACTGTGTATCCCCCCGATCCCGAGGGCTGTGGCTATGGTGGTATTCCAAAATGTACTTAAAACCAGCTACCTTTCTGATGCAGAGCAAGGCAAAAGTCAAACAATTTTAGTTTAAATGGCATCATAATTTGGCTAAAAATGTCTATGGAGACATTGGTGCCCGAAAACTAGTTCACGTGTCTTTCTTTGTATACATTGCACCATTGGTATCTTCTCTCCTGTTTCTGACTAGGGCTTTGCATCAGCGACTGCAGGCAGGCGGTTATCATTATTTCGTTATCATTTCATCACAGGTAGTCAGACTGAGGAACCGATGCAAACTGGCGATTCTTCGACTGCAACTGCAGAAGACAGTGAACTTGTTCAATTTCGTGAACGCTGCGCTGTTCTGGAAGCTGTTTTGGTACGTACGTGCGTGTGCTATTGTTGTATGTTCTGTGCTTTGTGCCTTTTATATGAAATTGTTTCTTCTTAGAGTACTGTGAGGCGGGCAGTGGGGGAGTTGTTTATTGTTTGAGTGGTGGAGTTTTTATGGAACAATAGTAAAATTTAGTTCTGTGTAAAGTTCGCTTTGTGTTGCACAAGTTGTAGTCTCTTCGGATTGTTAACAGTTGAGTAGTTTACGTATATTCGTAATTTTGTCTCCTTTGTTATACTATAGACAAGCTATAGTTAGTGTTTGTATTTGCGTTTTAGAAATCGTCGCAAGCAAAGACCACTGCACTGCGAGAGGATGTGCGAAAGGTCAGTCTCGGAACGGAAAGTTGTGACCTCTGTTAAAACTGCTATCTCAAGCATGCTATCTCAAACTGCTAACCATGATATATACGTATATATATATACACACGTTATGCTGGCTTTTTCCTAGGCCAAACTTTCGGGAGCTGAGGTCTGGTGGGAGGACCTATTTCGGTTAAGGTGGGGAAATTGTTTCGAAAATGCTTAAAAGCAGCTATTTATTGGAGCTGAGCTAAAAAGTGAACAATTTTTAACTTAAAATTAAGCTTAAAATTGTTATATGTGCTCAGAAAAGACCAGAAAATTCAGCGAAGCTGGAAATGTCTTGAAGTCCCGAAATCTGGAGGGCGACCCAAATGTGGGATGACCGATGTCTGGGGCCGGGCCTCTCTACCCCCTTCGGTAGGAAAAAGCTAGTTATTTTGATATGATGTTGTATAGCGACCACATTCTCAGCAATTGGCAGAGTATTTACAAAAATTATTGTTTTTGATCTTTGGACTTATTTTCTGGTTTCCTCTGTTGTTTTAGGGCAATGATGAGATACAGAAGCTGGAACAGCGGTAGGTGATAGAACGTATATACTGACTGGCAGAGTGTTTTGCGCGGAGAACGGATTTTTTGGTTACTTGTTAACGACACCTTATAGGAACTCGTCACGGAAAGCATCAGAATTTAAATTTTGTTGAAAAGTCGTCTAACCACTTCTTACTCAGTTCGTCATTCTGATTCGTCGTCGTTCGTTTTTGACTTCAATAAATGCTTTTATTTCTGGAATTAGATTATTGTCGGCTTGACATACTGAAATGGGGGTTGCACTCAAAGTTACAACTTTTCTGACATAGAAATTTTGTGTTTGTCTAAAATTGTTTCTCAATTCTGTTGTTTGTTTTTAGAGTGAAAGAATTGGAATCTGAAAAGGAAGCCTCCTTCCATGATTATAAGTATGCAGGCGTTTTTCAGTATTTCTTTATGATTTATGCCTTTTATCCTTCGTGGATCCGCCTGCTGGCCAGCGTTTACTTCATTTTTTTGATATGTAAATGCTGTTTGTATCTCTACGGAGATCCGCTGGCCACTGCAGTCCTCTTTCTGTGCATAGCACAGTCAGAGAGGTTTTGATAAAACCTTCTCTGGCTATGTTGCAGCACAGATAGAGCCGAGCTGGCTGTCCTTCTTTGGACAACCAGGCTGGAGCTCCAGAGACTAGTTCTCTCTGTGTAAGAGCGCTCACAGCGACCATTGGCTCTCTCCTGTTCGGACTAAGGCTACGGCCTTAGTAACTGCAGGCAGGCGTTTTTCATTATTTCTTTATGATTAATGCCTCTTGTATCCTTCGTGGATCCGCCTGCTGGCCCGCGTTTACCTCATTTTCTTGATGATTATAAGTAGGAATGACTGTTTTATTTGGTTTATTGCTTTTATTCAACTGTTAGAACAACATTTGAACACTCATGATTTCACTATTTGACAATTTGACTGTAGCTGCGTTAAAGAAATATTTTTGAGAATCCATATTTAAAAATGAATCCCTTCCCTAACTGGGCTGGTCTTTTCCGGGCTTAATTTAAGGTGGTGGTATCCTTTTGTGCAGTGTTTTTGTGGCGATTTTTTGAAACGCTATAACTTAACATCGATTTCTTAAAACCGTGTATCGGCCAAATGTTCTTTTTGTGCCATGATATGAAGGACATGTGGGCCGAGGGAGATTTTTTGGATTTGGCCCAACAGGTCTTAATGCTCCAGAAAATCTACCAAATGTGCGGTGACACGAAATTGTGCAGTTTTCTCGCAACTTGAGTTGTGTTTGCTCAAACCAAGAAAATGTCCCTCCACAATAGTGCGAATTTTATCCTATCAAAAATCACGGGAATCCGTTGGGCAGTTTTTGAAAAAGGGCAGTTTTTGAAAAATTGATGTTCAAAACAAAACCAGAAATGTAATTTCGGCCAAATCTCTAGCTTAAAACAACGAACTCCAGTTATGAGGCATTCATAAAATGTGCAGTTAGACTGAGTATCGATTGAGTATAAATAAATCAAAATTGTCCGTAAGATTTGGCAGTAATTTTGAAAAAACTGATTTCCTCTAAAATAGCCATTTTTGACACTAAAAATGGTTTTGGCATATACTGACGTAACCACGAGAGATTGTAGCTCAACTCAAAGATTGTAAAAGCAAAAATGTTTGCCCTGTTTCTATCCATAAAAACTAATCCGGTGTATACGTAGACTACGTACTGAGAGAATAATGGCAAAAACCAAAAATTTCACCTAAAAATGCGGGACTGGTCCCAGAATGTTTAAGAGCACCAAAATAATATATTTGAATGTGAAGAAAGAATGAAAGTCAAAACATGGACACCCAGAGTCATAGCAACCATATTTCAGAACCAATTTCAAGGCTCCACCGTGAGCATCTTCTTCAGGCGAATGTGCCCAGTGAAGGCGGTTGGTGCATTGTGAAATAAGGTTGGTCTGACTCTGGGTGTTCATGTTTTGATTTTCATTCTTCAAATTGTGATATTATCGTGTCCGCACGGATCCATGGACTTGTGGCTGTTTTGACTCTATCTGCCCTAAAAATAATATATTTGGAATGTTTCATCCACTTTCATAAAGAATTGGAGCCTGTAACATCAACTTTACACAAAAGGATACCACCACCACCTCAGGTTTGTGAACTACATTTCGTAATTTTTGTTCCCGGATGAAATTTTTGTATTTGGAGGTAGTTGATGTTTTTGTTTTTGTGTTTTTTTGCAGAAAATCATTGGACGAAGTGACACGGAAAAAGGAGGGCGAAATTGGCCAACTGTTGAATCAGATAAAGGAATTGAAACAGGCTTTGGAAAAAACATGTGAGGTAAATATTCGAAAGTCAAGTCATTTTGTACTTTTTTCAGGGGACTTATTTTTGATGTTCTAGTCGGGGAGTGCCATCCCCCCGCACAGCCGTTTCTGCTATCTGTCGTCAAGTTTTCATCACTCTTGTTGCAGAATGTTAATGACAACCAGGTAAATCTTAAAATTAAGCAGTTTCTGGGATGGGCACCTTTGGAATGAGGATGGGTGATTCCTTCCCCAGAAAAAATTAGCTCTCTTGAGTTTGAAAAGTAAAGATAACATGGTAAGCGCTGGAGAATTCTGTAATACTTGTCATGGTCTAGGCTGTCCGGATCACTGCGTCTCGGAGCTTTATGTGTAGGAAAATACGTATCCGTTTATGTTTACATTCCTAACCCAACATAGAGGTTGTTTGTTAATGTCAGACTTTTAATGTACATGGGCAAGCAATTTTAGAATTCTTGAACGGCATTATTTTTGTATTGCACTTATATACTGTACTTGTGTTTGTATTGTAGTTTGAAGAAGAGCGTTCAGTCTGGACCGCTGAACGTGAATCGCTGCAGCAGGAAGTGAACGGTCTGCGATCTGAGCTGGCGCAGTTGCGTGAGGCCAATGAAGGACTGCAGATGCAGTTGCAGGTATACCCAGACAGCACAGACAACAGTGATAACTCTACTAAATTCTGCATACTGATTGTGAAATTATCTAGTGGTTAAATTGCTGCAGTATAATGCATGTCAGTTCATTCTGTCAGGGCAGTTTTGATCTACGGAATTCGTATACTTAGAATAGGGAAAATTTGACGCAATCTGCAAAATCTGGACATTGTTTGGCCTGGGGCCAGCGGAGGAGTGGACCGGTCGGGCTCAAACTTGGTGTGTGAAGAACCTGTGGGCAGGGGTACATGCTGTGAAAATTTCAGGCGGATCGGCCGGGTAGATATGGAGATATGAAACCTTACCCGGGGGACGCGTTTCTCCTCTTCCCCCACCATCCCAGGGGTACAACCCGGAAGACCCTACAGTGCCCTACTATTTTAGGTTTTTATTGTAAAAAAGTTCCTCAATTCCGGGGATATTAGTTTCCCTGGCCCCCCCCCCAGATGCCCACTCCCCAGATGCCCCCGAGTGACCCCCGCAAAAGTCCGAAAATAATTGCACTTCGAAATAGATAGCAGCGAGCGAAGCTGGGCTCTCATATTTGGCATGCAGCAATGTCCTAAGGTTGACTACTGCATAGGCTATATTAGATGTCGGCTGGTCTCCTGTCCCTGTGGCGCCCTGGCCAGGGGTCCAAAGTTAGTATGTAAATGGGGGGTCTAGGCCTACAGACTGGGAGCCCTACACATAAGAGCTGCTGGGGTTGAGGTTTTGTATTCGAATAGGAACCTCTATATGGTGAATCT
>JASAND010013108.1:0-38865 GCA_030248195.1 Trissonchulus latispiculum
AAACGAACTCACGAAGAAGACCCCTACAAAGGTTGGCTGCAGGGAATCTCTGATTTTGGAACACCACCTTTCGGAGATCCGGTGCCTAAGTCTACTTCTAGCAAGTGGACGCGCTGACCTTCCGTGTAATCAAGTGCAGAGCGTTTTCTGTCACTAGACCGGAGAGCAGAGCGTTTTCTGTCTCTGGAGACTAGCAACTTCATTACACATATCCTCTGTGTAACTATAATCCGTTTTGCCCTAGGTCTTTCCAGTAGTTCAGAGTGACACACCAAAGTTGACCCTGTCTGACCCCCATGTTGGGACCAAAAATTTCAAAATTTTAAAAGTCCCATAAAATTTGCTGAGAAGCACCGGAAACTACAATAATACACCCACTAGGGTAGTTTTGGACGCTCGTTAAGATGATACGCTATCAAAATCTAATCTAGCTCATATGGTTGTCTCACACTGCCGATGGGTTTACTTTTCCCGCATTTCAGAATGGGTTTTCTTTTCCCGCCGCGCTATATATACCTGGGCATAGAAAGAGGTCCAAAATTTTCTTAAAAATTCAAATTCTGCAATAATTTCTGGTATATATACGAACGTTACTATTGTTTTTCTCATTCAAATAAGTAGGTGAGAAAACAAACAATTTTTAACACTTTTACTAATTTTTGACCTTCGAAATTTCCGAGTTTTGGTCTAAAAAGACAAAAATTTACAAAATTTCGCTATATACGTATATATAAATATATATATATATATATATATATATATATATATATATAATATATAGTTTAGGACCGGGCCTAACCACAGGGCCGGGGACTTGCTCGGGGCATCCCTAATTTAAATAACAAATGTATATATCCTTTACGGGCACGGCTCTGGTTTCACACAACGAGGACTCCCCAAGCAGTCTTCCCGAACTCCAGTCATCGAACAAAATGATACATTAATGTGCTGATATATACTGTGGCGCTGAAATAAAAGGCTAGAATGAGATCAAATAAGTATATATTCATAATATATATAGGTGTACCAGGCTGTGTTTTTTGCGAAAAAAACTGCGAAATTCTGCACTTTTTTTGAAAATTCCGCAACTTTTTTCGGAGATCTGCGTAAAGTTCCGCAAAAAATTTTGTCTTTGAGTAGACATTTTCAGTTGTCTCAGATGAAAAATAAACGTGTTTCTGATATTTTTGAAGAAAATTTTCAAAAAATTGCGCGCCTTCGGCCCGTATTTCAATATACGTCGACACCTTTCAATCTTAGCTGAGTTAGAATGCCTAGTGACAGCTATGCAATGAAATTCTTTTAGCCTTGAAACCATAACATACCATAATTTTAAACAATTATTAACCTATTAGCAGTTTGCTTATATATATATATTAGGATTTTACTGACAGTCGAAACTAAACTTATGAGAATTTCCACTAAGGATTTTCCTCGGTTTTACAAAATTTTCTCAGCTTCTGGGGGCTCCGCCCCCAGACCCCCGCATCTCTTCACTATTAAGTATACTTGTAAAACACGCTTATACATGCTTCTACTTTCGAAAAATAGTTATAACTTGGTTAATTCCATGCGTTAAATATTAAAAATGTGTTTAAATATATACACCCAAATTACTAAAATTCATTAGTTATCTTTAAAATACTAAAAAATAAGTATTTCGCAGTTTTTTGCGAATTTCCGCAAAAAATTTTGGAGGACTGCGTAAAAGTTCGCAAAAAGTTTCGACGAAAAAAACACAGGTACCAGGCTACAGTTTGAAACTGGCTTATTTTTAGGCCAAAATTTATGGGGGGGCTCACCAAAAGTGGGGGGGGGCATATTTTTGGAAAAAATTTTGCAAATTTTTACGTCTTTTTGTGTAAAAATTGCCAAAAATCGCTAAACAATGACTAATTTTAGGTGTTTTTTACGCTAAAATAGCGAAAATTGGAAAATTTGGCCTTCTGGTCGATTTTTTCAGGAATGGCTATAAATCAGCTATAAACAACTAAAGATGGTTATTAATAGCAATTAAAAGGTAATATACGCAATCATAAACCACAATCTGAGCTAGTTGAAGCATATTTTAGCACAAATTTGTAGGTTTTCAACATAGTTTCCTTTGGGGTGGGGGGGGTTCATAGGTGTAAGGTGGGGGGGGGGGGGGGGGGGGGGGGGGGGGTAGCCCCCCCCAAGCCATTTTTCAACCCTACCCCAAAACATTTTGGGGGGGGGGGGACGTCCCCCCCCCCCCAACGGGGGGGGGGGGGGGCGGCGGAGTCGCGCCGAAGGCGCGAAAAATGGCCAAAAATTGGGTATTTTTTGGGTAAATTTTGAAAAAATTTTCAAAAATGTCCAAATTTTTGACTTAAACTGTTTATTATTATGAGAAATACACGTTTTTAACTGTATTATGGATCTTATGACTCAATATTGTCCTTATTTTGGACTTGGAAACATGTTGGCAATCAAGTTTTGGAGTTTAAAACCACTGTCTAATGTTAAAATTACTTTATGGTTAGATGTTTTTTATCATTAGAAACGGCTGAAAATGCGATTTTTGGCATAAAAAATGAAAAATTTTTTTGGGGGAGGGTTGGGGGGGGGGTCCTGGGGGGGGGTCGCCAGAGGGGGCCCCCCCAGAAAATGTTGGGGGGGGGAGCCACCCCCACCCCAAAACACCGTTACACCTATGGGGGCGGGGGGGGGGGGGGGGGGTATCCCCCCCCAAAATTTTTGACCAAATTTACCCCCCCCCCAGATTTTTTGACTTACCCTCCCCCAACTTTTGGCTACCCCCCCGAACCCCCCCCCCAACGATTTTTGGACCCAAAAAGTTAGCTAAATTTGGTCGAAAAATGGTCATTTTTTGAAAAATTTTTCTAAAATTTTGACCTAAAATCGCTTTAAAACGGTGCAAAAACACCTAAAACGTTAAGAACAAGCCTTATTTTGATGAAAAAAGGGCTAAATTACAGAAAATTTTGCATTTTTTGGCCATTTTTCGAAATTTCTGAGGTCCGAATTCTGGGGGGGGGGTTGGGGGGGTACATCACATTTCGGAGGTCGGCCAAGATTTACCCCCCCCCCCGAGACCCAAAGTTCCCGGGAAACTATGTTCAAGCCCTATGTCAGTATGTCAGTAGCGGCGCCAGAATTTTTTGAAGGGGGGGCCCGACCCAAAACTCCGGCGACCTTTTTTTGGGAAGTCCAAAACCGTTTGCTAAATTTTGGCAAATTTTACCTTCGTTTTCCACAAAATTCTTAAATTTCAGGAAAATTTTTTCGATTTTTAGTAAAAATTTTTCAAATTTTAGCAAAAATTTGCCGATTTTTTAAAAAAATTTCTTCAAAACACTCAAAGTATGCAGATAAACAGCTGAAAAATTGTTCAAGGGGGGGGCCTGACACATCAATGGGAGGGGCCCAAATCGCAAAGGGGGGCCCGGCATAGATGTGTGGGGGGGGGGGGTGGGGGGGACCCCCCCACCAAATTGACAAATTTTCGCGACCCCCCCCCCCAGATTTTTCAGACTTTAGCTAGGCCCCCCCCCGATTTTTGGCCAAAAAGTGGCCAAAAATGGCAAAAAAATCGAAAATTTAGGGGTTTTTTGGGAAATTTGGCGGACCCCCCCCCCCCCACCCTCCGTCGGAACCCCCCCCCCCCCCCCGTATTTTGGCCCAGCCACACCTTTGGGGCCCGGGGCCCCCGGGCCCCCCCCCCCCCCTGGCGCCGCCACTGCCCTATGTTAGCATACGAAAACTATTGACACAAGCTTTTGAGTACGTGTAATGTACAGTACATTGAAATAGGAGCATTTTTAGCTAAAAGAACTTGGGACAGTTTAGGGGGGTCCTCCCCCGCCCCAAATTTCGGATTTTGGTGGGCTCCCCCCGAGCCAAATTTGGACCTTCTACTCCACCCCCCCAACCCAAACAGGTGGTTCTATGATTCTTAGACATACGTGATAGTTAACGTAGAATAGAATCCAGTCCGATGAGGAAAGGAAACTATATATAATACGTATAACCGACTTTCAAAAATTCAATTACAGCGGTCCGAATGTGGTCTATAATATAGACTATATATGCAAAAGTAAAGTCTACCAGGGTTAAGGCTGCCGCGCGACCTATATATCTCAAAAAAAGGAAATAAAAAGGAATTTCATTCCCGAAAAAAAAGGAAAAAAGGAATTTGGGAGACAACAAATAGGAAATAAAAGGAATTTTTCAGAGACACATTAATAGTGTTAATGAGGAAAATATACACACTAAGCAACATTTTCACACAATTTTCTGCTTTTCAACTATATACATCCTCATTCAGCCAAAGGTGATATTGCCACAGGAAGTGCAAGCACGCACCTAAGATATATACTGGGAGATCCAGGATTTTATACCAGCAGGGGCGGATTTCTCCTGCGGGGGGAACAAGAGGCCGAACCGCCCTGAAGATGAAGAATTTTTGAATGAAACAGGTGATTAAATCGAATCGAATTAAAGCGAAGAGGAACTGTGTGGCGACCATTCGACGTCTGAAAAAGGAATGCTGGGAAAACTTTGCCTCGACCCTCAGTGCCAAAACAGACCCCAGGAAAGTGTGGTCTGTGATCAATGCTATCGACGGCAGAAAATCCGGCTCAACTCCAAACGCTGCTCTACTGTGCTCCGGCAAAGTGGTAGTCGGAGACAAAGGCAAAGCCAAAGCCTTTGTCCAGCAGTATTCCAGTGTAAGCCACGTCAAGCCAACCGAGCAGAGGAAGAAGAAAAGGATCGAGGTGAAGCAGTCACTCAGCAGCCGGTTCCGGAACGGCGAAGAAGACCCGATGTGCTCCAGTTTCTCACGACTGGAACTGGACTTAGCCCTGAACAACCTGAAACTTGGCAAAAGCCCTGGACGGGATGGTATCACTAACGAAATGCTGATCAACTTGCCGGAAGCTGGAAAATCATACCTACTCAATCTCTTCAACCAATCCTGGCTGCAAGGAGAAATCCCCCAGCCCTGGAGGGTAGCCGACATCATTCTTATCCTAAAGAGAGGTAAACCGGCTGCCGAGACAACAAGCTACAGACCAATCAGCTTGACAAGCTGTCTGGGAAAACTGCTGGAAAGTATGGTCAAATCCAGACTTCAGTGGTAGCTAGAACATCATCAGAAGCTGACCCCCGTCCAGGCTGGCTTTCGCCAGCTGAGATCCACAGAAGACCACATCTGCAGGCTCACTCAGTCTGCGGTGGATGGATTTCAGAAGCGACCCCCCGCCAAACGGACGGTTCTGGCCATGATTGACTTTTCAAGAGCCTTTGACACAGCCTTCTGGGAGGGGGTAAAATTGGTCAAAAATATTAGGGGGTACCCCCCCAAAGGAAATCTGGTGCCCCTAAAATACACCTATGCTGATCTGGTGTCCAAAGTCGTTGCTAGGCATGGAGCATCATTTAGCCCTGTTTTATGGAGTCTAGTCCCTCCCCTCACAGTTATGCTGACGTGAACGTCGGTAATTAAGGATTTTGGGCAGTTTCGGGGATTTTGGATCCAGAAAATGTATGATAGTAATTCCACATTTGTTTTCTATTTATGTTTCACAATAATTTATCAATTTACATCTTGATATGTGTTTACTCAGAAGTGCTAAATCTAAGCTACTTCTACAATTATACGGTTATACAACTTTTACAGTAACTTCATTGACGGTACACGTTTGCCTCTGCTTAGCTAAGGATACGCTTATCTAAACCTGCCCCCAAATTTGTATGTCTGCGTACTAAATTTTAGTGGAAGTACGCAGAAAATAACAGGTGGTACCCAAAAGAACGCAATTGCGTACTTCTTTATTGCTAATGGTTGCACTGCGTACCGTCTATTGCCTGGCTAACTTAAAGTGCGTAAAGATTGTGTTTACTGGAAGCCAATATTGCTTTTCCCGGTTTTACACAATATCCGGTAAATGGGATTATGAAGTTGGTGATACAAGTAGTGATGAAAAATATGTAGTTCTTCTCGTCAACTTTTCGCGCCTTCCGACTTAGATTGTGAAATTTAAATGCCTAAGCAATATTGTTATGACTGTATATATAATTTTACATAGAATGCTGCCAATGGAAGCCATGGGAAGCTTAACCCCTCAACTTTAAACGCTCTTAACTTGCTAACGACGTAACGTATTGAGTTAAGGTTAGTATTTGCTGAATCAGAAAAGTCTCCTCTATCTTTTATGTACTTTTCGCGCGGCGATGGTGCCGTCAGGCACGGCCATCCGCGCACGCCTTCGGCGTGGTTCTCGTTTGGCACATTTGACAAAATTCCTTTCGCCAATACAGTTTTAATTTTATTAAATTTAATCTGAATGTTACATGTTGCCAAAGACGAGGCAAACTAGATTGGTTTCATTGATCTCAACAGTCTTAGAATGTTGAATTGGTTTCAATCAGGCATCACAACTTAGACTATCTCCGTACACTTTCGAAAAACGTTTACGATCTCAGGGTTAGTATATGTTCACAATTCTGGTGTCAACTTGAACTCTTTTGAGCTGGGCCCCTCCCTTTACAAAATCCTGGATCCTCCACGCAACGCCCACCCCCAAGACAAAAACCTCCCCCAAAAAAATTTAACAAAAGACTGGACGTAAGATCCTGAGCAGTAGTAGCTCTAGTTGAATAGAATAATTTAAAAATGGTCTGAATAATTTTTTCACGATTTTCTCGCCTAGCATTCATGTATGATTTATGTCTGTCTGTATGCAGCAAATACTGTTCCGCCCACCCAAAGCATTCTTTACAAATGACGAAAAATCATTGTGGAGCTTTTAGAATTTGTTGTTATTTAATTTTAGAAGTAGTTAAAGTTGAAACATACAATCAAATAGAAACAAAGTCAAATTTTTGGAAAACGGAAAAGTTTCTTTCCTTTGGGAAGAAAACGCAACCGAAAATATTATGTGACAGCAGTATTCAGTTGTTTGCCAATACCGTCAAAAGTTAACCGTAGAATATAATACTGTACGTACCGTACGTTTAATGCAGTACGAATATTGCCGTGCGGTATTATTCGGTACAAAATTTCATACTGTACCTGACATATATACGTTTTTAATAGTCAACTTCAATTATTTAAATTAACATGGATTTGAACAAACTAGTCTAACAACCTTTTCGAGTTTAACCCAGTGGAACAGCTAAAATGAACTGCTAAACTCATTTAACGCTGTGCGCCGCCAAGTGGATAGGGTTAACTTTGGCTCGTTTAGTGCATTTAACTAGCTGAGCGAAGACGTCCCAAAGAATTAAATTAGTTATAACTTGCATATTAAGTTCACCGTACGCGAGTATTGACACATGCGACATTGTAGTAAAGCCCCTTTATTTCCTACTGCATTTGCAGATATTAGATAAATAATTCTTGCGTGGCAGGAAGGACACCTCTAACTATCCTCTTATTTTACTACCCACGGTTTTCCGGTGTAACAGTAAATTATTACTCCCCGTAAATTATTACTCCCCAGTAATAATTTCCTAGGAAATTATTACTCCCCCAGTAATAATTTCCTAGGAAATTTTTACTCCCGCTAGGAAATTTTTACTCCCCCCAGTAATCATTTCCTGGGAATTTTTACTACCCCAGTAATACCGCCACTGCCTCACTATCTTGGTTAATGAAACCGCCCTTTATTTCTGTTGTAGAATATAGCGAAAAGATAATGCAAAAAATTTTCCAAAATTTTCAATTACAAAAAGCTGTCTGCCTGCTGTCTGTCGAAAAATTGATCGACACTGATTTCATTCAAAATTCAAGACTTTAAAAGGCAATTTACACAAAAACATCGATTCGAGTTTTTAGTTGGATGAAACTGATGACAAATTAATATTTTTGAACATTTTCATTACTGATTTATCGGTAATTGCAAAAAATCTCAAACTTCTCCCCCCCCCCCGCTGCTCATTTGCAATAATTTTATCAGGATTCAGTAATTCTCAGAATTTCCGAAGCAACTTAAATTTAGCGGGAATCATAGTTGACGCAAATCCTAGGGCCTATTTCTTTAAAGATTAAAATGGTCGGATTAAATGGGTTAAAAATCAGCCGGATTTAAATTTTAACGGCTGTTTCTTTAATGCAGGATTAAAACTGATTTTTAAAATATAATACTAAAACAAAAATTTTGAAAAAACTGATTTCCTCGAAAATGACCATTTCTGACCCCAAAAATAGTTTTTGGCTTATATATACTGACTTAACCATCAGAGATAGCTCAAAGTTGATAAAAGCAAAAAATGTTCACTTTGATGCCCTCTTTTTTTCAAAAAAGTTTCATTCACTTTCATAAGAATTGGAGCCTGTAAGGTCAAATTTACACAAAGCGATACCAGTACCTTAAACCTAAAACCTTAAACCTTGTATGGGGCTCATGTATTTTTTTAGAGTCAACTGAAAACAGCAACTGCAGCGCTGCCCTATTAGTTTTCAGAAAAATCAAATCCAAATCTGCTTCTGGTTAAGACATTAGGCAAGCTTTAATCATGCTAGTTGTAATTAAAATACTTCTATAAGTTTGACGAAACTGTCAAGTATTTCAAAATGTTAGGAAATGATTTCTATCTTTTCTATTTTAGGGGAGTAAAAATTTCCTAAGGGGAGTAAATATTTCCTAGGAAATTTTTACTGGGGGAGTAAAAGTATACTAGGAAATCTTTACTGGGGAGTAATAATTTCCTAGGAATTTATTTCTGGGGAGTAAAAATTTACGGGAGTAATAATTTACATGTACACCGGCCTAGGGTAAGGTAACAACCCATCTGGGTTTTCTTCCATATCTATTTCTCCTGCAAATCAATTCTTGGCAATCCTGTGACTAAACTGCGCCTACGGTTGCCAAGTTTTTCACTAGAATAAACTATAATTAGCTACCTAATTAAATAAGGAAGAACCTACCCAAGCGATCTTAGGTGGCTATGCATTATATAACAGTCCGTAATTAACTTCCATGTGTTTACCAAAGCTTTCACTGCAGACACAGTTTTATAATGAAACGATGCAGCAGCCGCAGGAGAAGTTACTGCTTTCAGTGAGTTGCTTAGTAGTTCAGTGCGTTAGTACTGTGTTACACAAAGAATTGTAATAATAATACAGAAAGGATTTCAGTGTTTTCCGTTATTTTAAGGATTGGGATTACCGCACATCTTGAACTTGCTGCGTGTAAGTAATTTGCTCAGGATACTGAATGCAAAATAAAAATTTAAAGTGCTGTGGGTTACTCTCATTCCGTCTTTAACAACTGCAACAGTTAAGAAATATACCAGCAATGATAATGGTAGCACGATTACTGATCAATGTGTATAGTGGTTCTAAAGCGTTTAGAAAGCGCGAATGCACAGTTTTGCCATTTTTCCTGCTGCGCCTCAGCGCAATGTACCCTGACAAAAATTAAAACAAATTAGAAATGGCTCTTCGCTAAACATCAATTTTTTCAGAGTAAGGAATCCTACTGCGCAGCAGGCCTACAATTAGTCTAAATGTTGCAAAAATCTCTTTTACCTTTTGATGACAGCTTTTGCTTATTTACTGGCGATTACCTGCAAACATGCGGCATATATTTCAGATTATATGACGACTACAGCTTCATTGTTTTTAAGAATTATATAACATAAGACTCAATCCCCTACACAACAGAGACAACTTTGAAATTTCAATGTAGTAGAATTAAAGAACCGGAGACATGGCGTCCACATTCAAGCCAAATTCATATCAAACTAAAAATGTTTAAAACCATTTTTGTAAATTTGAGTACTGAATCGAAATTGGTCAGTAGGAACGGGTAACTTTGTTTCATGAAAAAATAATGCTTAAATAACAGCCTGAATTAAATAGTATCCTGCATTTTTCATTATGAATGTTTAGGTCAACGTAGCTAAAATAATGTTCAACGCCCACGCCAAAGTCAGACTATTTGGAGTAGTACTGGCATTGACTACTGCAATCCTCTCAGCATATTACATCACAAAACTCAGCTTAAGATACACTCAGTACGGGAAAACAGTGAGCAAACGGCTTGTTCTCAATCCTTCCTTTCCGTCAACAACAGTATGCAACTACAATCCTTACTACAAAAGTATTGTCCTGTGGACAGACGTTTCCAAGCTGATGGTATGTTAAACTCTCACAGAGTCGCATACGATTTGGCATACTGTAATATATATCAGCCTTGTTTAAATATCAAAATATGCAGATCATACCAGATAGCAGCTGGCAGCGGTGAGTGTTGTATCATTTTTCGAGATCTTCGATTCGGGAGCGTTTAGTAAACCCTACCAAAACCAATCTAACGCCTTTCTAGCACACACATGGCCACACTATAAACTATATTTTATTCTGATATGTGCTCTTATTGCTTAAAATTAGAAACCTTTACAATATAGGCGCTTTAATAAAGTCATTATATAACAATATTTAGAACGAAGCCCGGAAGAAATATCTAGCTAATTCTGACGATCCGGAAGGAACCACGCAAAAAATTTCTTCAAGTATGTAACGATTTTTTCATAGTTAATATGGTGAGTAATGAGTATATTCAACTCCTGCTGTTAGCTTACTGTCCCAGGAAAAAGCTGTGTACTATAGTTTGATAGATGCCCTATGCATGGTCTCCTGTGATTGATTTAATTTATTGAAACGGTTCCGTCCAGTTATGGCACTAAAAATGGTTCAGTTATAGCACTTCAATCTGTTATGGCACTAGATGTGTTAAGGCACTCGTAAGATCTGGCATGGCACTCGCGTGGTGGTGTAAGGCGGGGGATGCTGGGAGTAGCCCTATCCCTTTTTTCCACCCAGCCCCCAAAACGCTTAGGGGAGGACATCCACCCCAACGGGGGGGATAGTCGCGCCGAAGGTGCGAAAAATAGCCAAATGTTGGGACTTGGGTGTTTGTACGGTAAATTTTGCAAAAATTTTCAAAAAGTCCAAGTTTTTGCCTTGAACCGAAACAGAATTCAAGAGTGTCTGTCATAACAGAACTGAAAATTAGTGCCATAACAGGACCGTGCCATAATCGGAATTCTTGAAAGTTGAAATGATGAGAAGTACTTAAGGTCCGTCTGGATTTAAAGTTTGTATCTTAAAAATAGGAAGAATTTGAGTTTTTTAAAATTGTTAAAACTTTGTACGGAAAATACAATCATCTGTTAAAGACAGCTGTAAAACGAGGTATATTCATGACTATTGTTTGCTAGTGAAACCAGTGTCCCGACTTCGTTCCGATTAATGTGACCCTAGCAACATGTTCGATTTTATTTTAAGGCAACTGCACAGACGTTTGGTTTCAAGGAGACAGGGCTGACTATATTCTCGTTAATGAAACAATAAGAGAAATGGCTGGAGTAACCTACAAAAGAAAATTTATGTTATCCCATCTAGCCAGCCAAGCGTGTAAATCAGTTCACCCGAAGGCCATGTTACCATCCTTTATAGATGGACATCAGCTGGCAGATTTCCACAACTATAAGTAATGTTATGCCTCCGCGTAATACTATGTTGAACTCAATCTTCGGCTTAACGCTTACACGAGATGCAGCTGCAGTGTGGTAAGCTGAAGGTGGCAAGTTTATTCGGATTCACCGTTATCGTTGTTCTCATGCTTTGGCATTTGGTGCATGAATAACTGTTTGATCATAGTTTGACATTTCATTTAATTTCTGACTTGTTTGCAGGTTTCACTGTTTACACAAAAACATTGATGTTTTTTATTCGATCACCAAACCCGATTCTCAACATTCCTTCCAAATCATTTCGAATCCTACATGTGTTCCAAGGTAAATGGTGTCCGTTTAAAAAGTCTAAAGTCAAAATGTCTAACCTTCATATCGTCTACCGACGAAACGTCTAACGACAAAGCGTCTACTGACAAAAAGTCTAAATTTTTCAAAATTGTGGGCTGTGTGAACCGTTCAAAACGTCTAAACCTTCCCAACTTTAGCTGATTTTGATTTTTATGTATATGCTTGATATTTTTTAAAAAGCTTGTCAAATTTCGTTTGTATTAAGTTTTTCTTGATTTATTTCCTTATATACGTGATTTGACAGAAGTATATGATTAGTTAAAATTGGGTCATGGGATGTTTGGGTCGGTGTTTTGCTTGGGTCACTGGGTCTTATGGGTCACAAACTATGTGTGCCCTTGGGCCAGTGTGCGTCAAGTTTCCTAAGGGCCACTTTTGACCCAAAAATGGCCCAGTCTCCTTGAAATCGGCATGAAATTCATAATCTGGCGAAATCTAACTGGATCAAAACTTCACAGTTTTCATCTAAATTTTAATTTATTTTTAAATCTGAAATGAAGCTCTAAAATTTTGAGAAGCAGCAAATTTTTAGAATTTAATATATTGTAAATTTTAATTTTAAAATAAAACAATAAACGTAAGTTCAATTTAATATGGTTTTAAAATAAGTTTACTTTAAAATTGTAGTAAATCTGGTTTGCGTTCTTTAGAAAAGATTTTAGACGTTTTGAACGGGTCACACAATTTTGAAAAATTTAGTCGTTTTGTCAGCAGACGTTTTGTCGTTAGACGTTTCGTCGGTAGACGTTATGAACGTTAGACGTTATGAACGTTAGACGTTTGACTTTAGACGTTTTGATAGGGAACCAAGGTAAATGGTTTTTTAAGAGTTAGGTTAATTGGTTAGCATGTGTAAAGAAAATGAAAAAAATGAGGAATTTAGAATTGCAATGCAATTGACAGCAGAGTTGTATACGGGCCGATTTTTCCTCCCCGCCCGGCCACTTTATGACCTCGGCCTGCAGGACCCCGGCCCGCGCACGCCTAACCCTGCCCGCGGGTACCCTTTAAGCTGTAATCACGTACACGCACATAGAAATTGCTGCTGGGTTGTACCTGAGCACCAAAACTGGTGTATTCTGAAGGATATCTCCTTGGGTGTCTACCATTTACTGTTCATAAAGTGGTAGTAAGCCAAGTTAAATTTTCAAAATTTATATTTCAGCGAATTTGCTGATCCTTCCCTTCAGTGCGCCATGCCTGTACTGAAACTTAAATTAATAGAATGTTTTAATGCCTCAAATGAAAATTCCATTTTCCAAAGCCTTAAATGGACAATTACTTCAACGATAGTCATTTTAGTTCCTATAACGTGCACTGTGTGAAAATGTATATAATCGTTGCCAAAATATAGCAAATATTTGCCACGGACTGTGAGCACTGAGTATGCAGGCCAGAGGATTGTTACTAATATTAGATTTGTCTGCTTGTGTAACAAATTAAGGAGGAAGCTTTTGTTCGTTGCACTGACTTATGTGCTTTGTAGCAATCGTTTGGAGTTGAGAAAGTAGTCAAACCCAAATTGCTAACATCCTATGGTTAATTACTATGTAGTGAAGAGCGATTTTATAACTAAAACCGGGGTTCAGCCGCTCAGCTATTTGTTGGTGGTATCAAATGGCAAAACGAAGTAAACTGCTTAAAATTGGAAACATTGACCTTTTTTGTTACTTGGAATACATTAAAAAATTTTGAAATTCATGAAAAAACCTAAATTAGCTCACTCAGCTCACTCACTCACAAAATTAGCTCAAATTGACTCGCGCGCGCCATACGGATAGCAAAATTCGACCCACCCCAAAATTCGGGTACCCGCGGCCCGCGTACAACTCTGATTGACAGTATATTTGAGTTATGAACACATCTCAAATTAAAAGTTTACTAAAATCCTAGCGCTTAGAAAGGCTCGACAATTTAGTGAAGATACAGTGTGGCTGTACACCTCATTATAAAAATCTGATAGCAAATATCCAAGATCCCGTAATACTACAAAATTAGAATCTTAATAGTTCTCAGTATTCCTGCTTGTGATGTTGTAGATACATTCAAGTGGCCAAAGGACAAACTTGGGAAGAAATACAAGCACAAAGGCAAGAATTCGCATCAGCCAGTGCTCACTATCTTACAACTGTTGCTATGCGATTTATTGGGCCAATGGAGTTTAATTTGGGACACGTAATTTGTCAGTTACAACATGATCCATCAAAAATTTGCTTAAAATCTGGTAAATAGAAGGAGTGCTGTTTAAGAAGTTTTTTTCCTGTACTGCCACACCCCCGTTGCTTTAGCGAGGAGGGGTAACGCCAGACCAAATTTGCTTGGGACCGCGATCTGGCGTTGAATTAATTGCATAAGCAATTACCCGAGGCGAAGGCATGGCTACTGCCGGAGCAGGAATAATCACGAAACTTAGGTCGCTTCATGATCACCCGTCAGCTCCATTCAAATGGTTTCCCCTCTGCACAGCCAACTCCTTGAAGTTCTCGGATAAAACTGATACAATTACAGGGGGATTATTGATACTGTCGTATCAAACTATAGTATTGAATTTGATTGTTCCCAGCTGGCAACTGACAATTTTGAGAAATATGTTTGTTTTGAGTTAAAAAGATGAGTGGATTCTTCGGATCCGAAGTTTCGTGTTTGTGGCTGGCAAGTGCAGAAAATACCTTCTTTCCTCTGGGCGGCCTCAGTAAGAACATAAAATCAGCCAGTTCTCGTGCGACCAGTTTGCTAAATAATGCTATTTTTAAGTAACTATAATTATTGAAAAATATAGACCAGTTCTTAAAACTGTTCGCTCAATGCTATTTTTTTAATTCATGCTTTAATTTTCGCTGTTTAATCCTCACTGACTCTGTTCAGAAAACGGAACTTAAGTAATCTTCCTGCAAAAGAATTGAAAAACACTGTAGACACAGGAGGACCTTTTCCACCTCTCACATCTACTGCGTTCTCCATAACCCAGCTAATGCAATAAAAAGGAAGTTTTACCAGTATATATGATAGAAGTTCTAGTTATGTTTCTAGCAGCAATGAGGTATGTAGAGCTAGCTGACACAAAGCTATAAAATTGTTTCCATTTACCTTTGTCAGTGTAGTAACTGGATCAGGAAATATTTATTCTCACATAGATTTACACATACCATACGCTGTCCCAAATAACTCAGCTGTGGAAGTCATTGTGCATTCCATAGACCTCTACTGAGGTTACATTGGCTGTGCACGAGCCGTAACATTTGAAGTACCAAATATTAGTAAGAGAGATCTGTACCTTTAAGCAGTATCGTCTATTTGTAAGCAGCTCGGTTAGATACGGCTTACTCCATTCAAAACTCTAAAGAAAGGTGCCTAACTATCGAAGATCTGAGAAAATCAATTGAACTGATCCATTGAACTGTTTTGTGATATTTATAGTTGGCTCAAATCAGACCAGGCTGAACTTGTCATGCAATGCATCTGCTATAGAGCAGTAAAACAATAGAGTAAAAGCTTATTACTGACAGTTGTGAAATAGCTTAGTTCAAATTTGCTGTGCTGTAACCCCCGTGCCTCCATCCGAGTTATGAAGCACGATGTGCACTGTGTTTCACAACTGCATTTGTGAAGCACGCTGTACCGTGCTTCACAACAACAGTTGTGAAGCACGCGGTAGCGTGCTTCACAACAAAAATTTGTATCTGCTCACTGCTGCGACTGACAAAGCGCGCACGTTCAGCTGCCTTTTATACCCAAAAGAATGCAAATTAGGTGTCTGTGAACACTATTAGAAACAACCAAACGACAAATGAATCAATATTTTAGTAACTGTTTCAAACCAACCACATATGGTCCAGAATGGAATCCTTATTAAAACATTGCTGAAGTAAACGTTCTGCACATGCTCACTGATGCAAAAGCTGAGCACGCCAAGTCTAATTCAAATTTCCGTGATTTTAAATTTGAACTATGCTATTTCACAACTAAATTGTTGCATAATTTCTCGCGCACCATCTAATTTACGGACACGCCAAGCAAAACTGCACGGGGATGTGAAACCCGAGTGTTTTGCAAAGCTTAGAACTCGAATTCTTTGTGGTACTCGGGCTCCGCTTCGCTCCGCCCTCGTACCACAAAAAATTCTCGTGCAAGCTTTCACGAAACACTCGGGTTTGTAATGCACTCGCTTCGCTCGTGCATCACAACACCTCGCAGTTTCGCTTAGCGTGCCTGTAAATCAGCTAGTGCGCTCTATGTTGTGCAACAACCTATACATGTTCCATCCCAGTCTCCCTACAACTTTGGATACATTACCTCAACATTCCAAACCTATTTAAGCGATGAGATTTTAAAGAGTGAAAACAGAGTTTAAGTTTAAAAAGGTGCTGAAACAGTCTCCAAATTTCTGGTTTATTTCCTGGGCGCCTAGCCGTCCCTTTAGTATATACTATTAAAGTTTAGTCTAAATGGATCTCTCGTAAATTTAAAGTTCTGAAAACTTAGCTTTATGACCAGCCACACACAGGAGTTGGTGGATCAGATCCTTTCCTGTTAAAGAAGTTATACCAGAAAGCTGTATTTAGGTGCTAAAGATTAGTTCCGAAAGTCTCCTCTAAATCTATGTTCCTTTTCGTCCAAAATAGCGTTGTTCACTTTTCGGATAATCACTTTTTTGTATCTTCAGGAAATTCAGTTGACATATTAACAATCCAGCTAATCTAAGGCAAAGGTAGCAATGTGGTTAAATGGATGCAAACTGGCAAGCTATGTACAATCGTTACAATCATAACGTAAAATCCTACTATTTAAGCTTATTAAAAACCTACCGAATGTTTATTGGATTGTTTAGGGGAAAGAGCAATACGTAGAAATGATGCCCCACCACTGCCAGCTGCAAGTTTCTTAGATACGGGTACACTTTCAGTTGAAGATATGATTGCTACCCTAAGTCATGTCTCCTTTGATGAAATGGAAGGCATGCTTGGTTATATGGTAGGACGATTGAGAAATTCTGTTATTCAATAAGGAACCTTTCTTTATGCCGCTGTGTTCAAATTGTGTAATATCAAGAGGACATAGTGATAAAAGTATGCATGCTATTCGCGCTCTCTGTTACCAGAGTAAAGCCAGTGTTCTGTTGGCGAACGGCTGACCCCATCTTCCAGCAAATCAGTGCTTGGTCGAAACGGGGTACCCCCAACACCTTAAACTCAAGACACAAGGCTGCATATTTGCTTAATTTCTGCTTCGAGCTTCAGCATGCAAGCATAGCGTGTAAATATTTTGAAGTGACGGTCTGAGTTGCGGGGAGGGGGTAGCGAACATTAAGGAACAGATCATAGTTTTTGCTAACTGAGAGAATGCCTTGTGGTTATTATTGTGTACTCTTGGTAGTATAAACTAAAGAGTTAGGGCAAGTGTTATGTGTGCACAAAGGACTTTTTTAGATTACGTTTCCGTAGTACATTAACAGCTTGATAGTACATCGGACGGTTACATGACATTGATCTATTGACCAAACAATCTCAAGAATTTCAGGTAGATTATAATGTGTCTAAAGAACCATTATTATTATTATTATTATTATTTTTTCAGGGTGGAACTGCTGACGTCTTTATGCCGTTTGTGCAAACATTTCTGAGAACTGAGATGATAAAAAATGACAATACATTTTTTCCTCATGTCAACACGTCTTCAATTGTGTGGGCCTGCGTGTTGGGGGAATTTCTCTGTTCCAAAAGGTCAAAAATCACTACTAATAATTTCATTTCATAATTTCATTTGACACGAAGCTGTTAGTGGAATTAAGACTGCCAATATTTGGTTAAGTGCAATAGTGCAATAATTGCAGATTTGTGCAATCAAGCTACCACTACGAACCCAATCAGGGAGATTGCGTTACGATTGACGTTGCTTCAAAAGTAGCTGCTGGCGAAACTCATGGTTTGTTGTTTTAGCAGGATAATAATGTTTCCTATATTATTTGATGGTTTAGTAATATTTTAAAAACTTATATTACATAATTATTTGCATGGCAAGTGGTAATATTGATTAATATGTCACTTGGATTATTTCTCGGGCCGACCGTGCACCTAGGGAAGGCCGAGTCCGAGTACAATCACAACAGAATATGTATCGCTTTAAGACTTGTTTATTAATTATTGGTTGTAGTTAAAACCTCCAACTTATTTTAGTAATCAAACCTCCATTGACTCCTTGCATAGGGTATATGTATGTATATGCAACATAAATGCGCTTCCTGTTCTGATAACGTAATTTTCCTAACATTTATTTAGACAATTATTGCTTGTTTCCAAGTTTTAGGCATGTCTCTTTTGATAAATGCATCAAGTCGAAGCGTGTTTGAGAATCAGCTTAATACAGGAGTGAAAGTTATAATTCATGCCAGGAATCAGAAACCTTTTGCCCTTGTGAACGGTTTTACTATATCTGCCAAGACAATGTCAACGTTTGGCATTGCATATGTAGGTATACCAAAGTGATGACAAAAAATGACGTTATTCATGTAAAGCTGAGTTTTCACTGCCTCTGGTACAACGAAGCGTGCCCTATTTCTATATGGATGCTGGATCAGGAAACTTTTTAGATGTAGTTAGCTAGCTATCAACAGGGGCCTTTTCAATTTAAGGGTAGAGTAGAGTAGAATAGAGTAGAGTAGAGTAGAGTAGAGTTAAAAATAACCGTTTGAACTCTCTCCTTAAGCTTGAAATTTCCTGTTTTAACTCTTTCATGACAACGATCGAGTTAATTTTAACTCTACTCTACCCTTTCTTGAAAAGGCCCTAGGTTGTGGTAGTTGTAAAAGTAAGATCAAAACTTTTCTTAAGTTCGTGCTTTGTATTGCTCACTCCACAGCTGCCCCAGGATAAAATTTATACTGTTAGGTATACGGCAATGCCAAGTCCCCCAAGCTCAAGCCGAAGGAGGCACAAGCCCTACTGGTATCAGAAATAAGAAATAAGAAAACGTGCTCAAAGTCCAAGGTTTTCGCAGAAAAATTTCAAAACGTAAAGGAAGTTTTACAAAAAATTCTTAAGTTGTCAAAAAATCGGCAAAAATTTTGAGATTTTTGTACAGGAGTAAAAGTATTTAATTTATTTTGTGTTTTTCGCGTCCAGAAAGTGAGTGCGTCTGGACGCAAAGTTTCTTATCTGGACGCAACGAAATTTTAACGGGACGCAAGATAGACGCAACATTATTTCTGAATAAAATTCGCTTTTGTAAGAGTAAAAACTTTAAATGTTTCCAGTACCAATTTTTCCATTTTTCTCAAATGTTCTTCGGGTTCTGGTGGCTCCGCCGCCAGATACCTGGTGTTTACTACTTTGTCATGGAATGTCAAGGTGCAAGGTCAAGTGTCAAGGTTCTTCGTTAAGTTGTTGTCCACCTGTATCCATGTTAGATCTTTTTGAACTCGTAAATTTCACAATAAGTAGAGCTTTACTAGGTGCATAATGGTGAACATTTATACCGTTCTCATTCAATAGATCAGGCAGGATCAAGATTAATAATAAAGTAAACCCCCGAGCTTAACAAAGTTTGTAACTGCAACAGAAGCAGAATATAACAATTTTTGAGTCTTCTAAAAACGTTTTCTTGCAAAAAAGATACACAAATGGCAATTTGAAATAATGCAAAACTACTATATTTTCTAAAATTTGCAACAACAAAATGTTTATGAACGAACAATTTATGATAAATTTATCATAACCAACATTAATGGTATTTATAAATGCTTTATTTACAAATGTGTCACTGGTTTTGCCTTTGAATAATGCTGCACGACGCATACACGCTTTTTTGTTTATTGATACGAACTTTATTCAGAATGCTAAAACTTATGCAATTTACACAGAAAATGCATTAGCGTTAGATGCGGTTAGCTAGACGTAACAGTTGCCAAATTATTCTTTTAAAACATTTCCAAACATTAGTCTGTAATGGCAAAAAATCGTCAACTTCTGGGGACTCCGTCCCCAGACGCTCGTTTGCAATGCTGTTTTCTGGGATCAGTAGTTCTCAGAGTTTTCCAAGCTGAATGTACGTTTAATATTTACTACCTTTCTTCTCAATGTTATTGCTAAATATTTTATTAATTTTTATTTAATACTTTAATTAGTTTAATCATATATAACATTATCAGAATAATGTGTGTCAATAATATCAACAAGCAGAAGTTGTGTGTAAAAGCGTTGTTGGAAGGTCTGGAGCTGAACTTTTTGAAATTTTTGTACCGGCTACGCAGCAAAGATTTATATTTGATGAGTTCATTATTCATGCTATCGTGCGATTGGTTTAGAGTTGGTAGATGTTACTACTTGCAGTATTATTTTCCTTGTTTACAGTACATTTTCATTTGACCGAAAGTCGTGATTCACCCGATGCTTGATAGTTTGCACCTGTAACATTGCACAATGATTGCGATCAAAACAAGGTCCTCATCTTCACATGCAATGAATCACGATATCAAGACATTTGTCCACAGCTTCTTATACAGTTTTCATACTCTGTATATAATTCAATACCAATGCTGTGCACAAGTCACTACCCAGTGCCCACACACTCAGGAATTAGTTTAGTCGACTACATTAAGCTACCTTAGTAGATAAGCTATTACTTTTCTGAATATATGCTGCAAACTTCCTGCTACTTTTAATTTTCGTAGATCGGATCGGAGCATAGGTTCATTTGCATAACGATTACATCTGAAAACTTGTAGTTCTTGAAGCTGATTTTGTAACGGAAGAAGTGAAGTCTACATATCTAATCTAACACACTAATTAAACCAGTTTCTTAAACCCCCCTGTATACTCATCGCATATACAGACTTTTTCAGTGAAAAGTTATACTGTATTACAGACCTAACTATTCAGAGAGTAATGTATAATAGCCGGCTACGCTGAGGTGTAGCCGGAAAAATTACTCAAGGAATACGTTAGATGCAACAAATACCAAATAAAATTTTTTAAACATTTCCATTACGGATTATTCTGTAACTGCAAAAAATTCTTCAATTTCTGGGGTGTTCTGCCGCAGTGTTACATTGGACGCATCTATATTCTATAGGTACTCTTCAGATTGTGCATTACTGTTAAGCGGTGTCAACTTTATAACTAGTCTAAATAGTGTTACACTACAGAAATTGTCAAAATTTTCGTACGGCCATGCTGTTATTTGAGGGGACAAAATTTTCTTCAAATTTTCTTTCAGTTTCTTTTTCTTTTTCTTAGGAAAGAAGAAAATTTCAATAGAACAAGCTAAGATTTGACAGCTGTCAATGTCAATGATATAAACAATATGTTGAACGGCGAAAATATGTACACTAAGCATAGGTGAAAAGTGCAAGCGTTGCCAATAGTTTAGACTTAGTCCAGCATGAAGCCATTAATCAAATTATGAAATTTAAGGAACATTTTCTTTATTTAAAGAAAATTTTTCATTTTCTTTCATTTTCTTTCCCCTCAAATAGCCCTCATGGCTGTAGCTAAAACAATTTCTTGCACGAAAAAACGCTAAAACAACATTCTACCTGGACGCAAAATTTCTTAAACGGTCGCAGCTTTAACTTAGCAAGGTTGACGCAAATCCGAAAACCAAAGAAAAACCCTGTCTTTGTAAAAATTGCAATCTTTGTTGCAAGTTTATTGAAATATTGCAAGTTTAAATTGCTGTTTAATCCTGCGACAAATTGTTAATTTAAAATTATGGTACAAGCACAGTCAATATTTCCTTAGGACAAGCACACCCCTACTATCCGCTCCACCCATGTCGATTTATGCCGTAATCAACGATATCGACGTATTGTGTCATTAATTAATTCTGCTACTTTTCGCTCTGTTGTTATCGTGATACGATACGTAAATCACCAGTGCACATTTAGAAAATGTATTATCTTATAGAAAGAAGAGCGTCGGTTAGGAAGTCCTTATGGGACCTGCAGCAGAAATCCTGCGAATGATATCAATTATTATTTTTCCAGGGAGCATTACTCAGTGGAGGTAGTGTTGTTCTTTTAGTTTGGTACTGTTATCCCAGTTGAATTCTATAGTAGATACAGCATGCAGACGAAGTTAACTTATTCAATAACGTTGGGCTAAAATGTTTCACGTTTCTAGGACGCACAGGGATGAGGTATAAAAAATAAATATAATATGAATAAACCTCGATGAATTGCAACCCTTACTTTAAGCACTAACTGTTGTGGCTTTTCTTTCAGGCATGCTATTTATCTTGTTATCAGAAGGTGCTGATTAACACATGTGGGTGCTATGATCTTAGAATACCTTTACCATCGACTGGAAACACCAGTGTACCGCCCTGCATTTCTGTTGAGGAATTGTGTAATTTTTTATGGTTTACGAGTTTAATTAATGCAATCGGAAGCTCACATATCCGACGCTGTTATATGCGGTAGCATATATCTAGGTATCTAATGTACAATGTTCAGCATTGCAGAATGTAGTTGTGCATAAGTATACAGCGATCATTTCCTAAGGAATTGCGCAGTTTGTTTGGACGTGGGTGATGGAGAAAATAAAAGTTTTTGACAAAAGGACTCAAACTTTAAACTAGTTTTATTTAAAAATTCCTGAAGTGTTTCTGAACGTTATCCTACACACCACCGCGAAGGTCCTATTTCTCATTTTACTGCATCGAGTTAAAATAGTTAAGGGGGGTCCATTTGTGGCCGATTATTCGACCATCTCCGATTTTGCTCATTTTCACATATTTTGTTCTCCGATTGGTATATTTTAACGAGTTTTTGAAATTAAAGCCGGATCTTTTACGGTTAATGAGTAATTTCACTTCAAAGTTGAGATCTCATGTGTTAAACATAGGAAACTGGAAAAGTTTCAATGTTTTGACTAGTGTCAAAAAATCTCGAAACTGGGCAAAGATTATCAGCATAATTTGGTATCATTAGAAACGACTATTTGTATACTTTAATTTGTTGTTATTAGATTTTTGAATTAGGCCTTTAAATTTTTTAAAATAATTTTTGAAGCTTGCTGACTGTGAAACTTGACGTTTTTCGTTGTTGAAAACTGGGGTGTTTCAACTTTGATCAAGCATTACATAAACTTAAAGGCCTAACTAAAAAATCTGATTCCAACAAATCACAGTATATAAGTAGACGTTTCTAACAATACCAAATGATGCTGATAATTTTTGCCCAGTTTCGAGATTTTTTGTCACTAAAAATTTGGTTTTTTACCAAAATTTTTAATTTTTTCGATTTTTTGGCTATTATGTGAGACCATTGCAATCAGCAGCTACCAAATGCCAGAATATCTCGTTTCTCGTAATTTCTGGTGGCTGTAGTTCAGTGTTGACTACAATTATTCCAGCTAAGTAGCCCAACGTGGTCGCTGCATCCCAATCTGTCGGACTGGTACCCATATAGCAAAAATGTCGATTTTTTTCAAATTTCTCAAAATATGATAAATTTGACATCAATCGAAAGCTCTTAATGCGGGGAACATTTTTTCTTCTTGGGCTATGGCCCGCAAATGCACCAAATTGAAGTTAATGGCTGTTAAAGGGTTTTGTTATCTAACCTCAACATTCGCCTTGCTGCTCCTTAAAAGTCGTTAAAAAAGGCATGAAATCACGTTTAGCCTGCCAACACCGGGACAAAATTAATTCTTCAGATCAATTTTCAAATGTACACCCCATTGAAGCTCCAAAATCGAAGACTGCATAAGGAAAATTGCCTTAGTCTCAAGCGGTACCCTCGTTTCACCCATTATTACAATTACAAGCAGTTGATAGCTCGTAACTCGTGGAGACATGGATGAAACAACTCAATATTTAAACGTGGTACGTACAACATGTGTGGCTACATTATGTGTAAAAATGAGCGAAATCCGTGACTATAAATTTTTTCATGGTGGACCCTCCCCCCTTAAATGCACTTATTTTAAGCCTATAGCCTTCAATTTTAATTAAAACTTAACCTACTCTGTTTCATTGATACCGTTGCAGATTACAAAGCCAGCTAGTTAATTTCAATCTGACTTGTTTAATTGCTGTTACTTTAAAGATTAATTTTAATCCTACTAATCCGCCTGCCGTGTTATCCAGCAGTTTTTATTCATTGCCTACTAGGTGGATTAATGGACTAAAAGTGAGCGGGCTAAAAATTGTAATAACTGTTTCTTTTGGAATAATGGTGCATTAAACGGATTAGAATTAGCTTGTTTAATCTGAACACGGCTATTTTTAAAATCCGGCTTGATTTAAAGCTGTTCAGTCCAACTCTTTGAATACCTAAGGAAATACCGCCTAAGGAATATAATCTGATGCGATGTACTGTTGAAAATTATAGATTGTAAGGTTTTCTATACCCTAGAAAGCGAATTTGTACAAACAAAGCAACAGAGATGGAATTTGATTTGAGGATTTAAACAATTACAATTGTTATGACTATACTGTCGTTTTGTAGGGGATTGTGTGTGGTACGATATGGGACCATATACCGACTCAACTAAACCGTGGTTTAAGGAGTGTTCTTGCGAGTGGCCTTGCAGGTGAATAATTGCAACATGAGGATTTCTGAAAATGTTGTTTGCTTTGCTTTAAACTAGGAACAATCAATAGTTCAACTTGAAGTATCTTTTATTGTCGATAGTGTCACAAGTCTGCGCATACGGAATGATTTGATACATTAAACCTATATTTATTTCTAGACACGGGTATTTTGATATCACTCGAACAACCACATATTTCAAACAACAAAAGGTAACCTAATATTTTGTTTGTTTGTTTGTTTGAAGTTGACAGACTGATGAGTGGCTGCTTTAGCCGCTCCAACTGCTGCTTCCTTGTTGGAGGAGTTACGTGCCAAAATTGTTTAAACAAATAAAAAGTCAGGTTGTAAGAACTTATGTGCAAAAAGTTTGGATGTTTTTTACGACTTTGGTAGCATTTGTTTTCTCTATAATATCAGTTATCTTATTAGTTTCGAGGAGCAACGTTAAATTCTAATTTATAAATCCTTTCAAACTGAACAAGTGCAGGTGGCTTTAGATCTGGATCACACGCAGTTTTACTCTCAAGAAATAGCTTGTGGTGGTTTGTGGTTTCATTAATATGGTTCACAAGGTTACCTCATAATTTTCATCGCATTGTCGCATTAGGATTGTATTTGCAATGTTCGTAGGTTGTATTCGTTTCTATACAAAATTAACTTTGCAGATGGAAAACAACAAGACGAGTGAATGGGCAAAGCTTGGGTAAGCTGTAGCCGCTAGGCACAGTTTTAGTGAGCCCTAAAAACCCTGAAAATACCATGAAAAAAGTGAAATTTGGTTGATATTTGTGAACATTGTGATTTTTCGAAGACTTATGGCTAATGCACTTCTTTCCTCACTCGCAATGCTAGTATTTGCAGCAGCATTGGAGGTCCGTCAAGTCCAGCAGCTTAGCTATTTCGTCTAGTCGCAGACAAAGTTTTTTGCAACACTTGAAATCCGCTCTAGTAACTAATATGCTAGTACTAGCAAATCTGCATTAGTAGATTAGCCGATATTCATGCAATTGGCCCAAGGAGTCGGATAACCAGCCTCTAAGTTGCACCATCGGATCAAAAAACTTGCACTGGTCATCTGCTGAGCCTGTTTGGGTTACAAAATCTTGCAGTTTCAGTACTTAGATGCACAAAAGAATTGAGTGGTGACAAATTCTTATAACTATTCTATTATATTCTATTATACTATTCTGGATTAGTAAATGAAAGCACTTTCTGTTATTGTCAATTCAAAAGGTTCCAGCAAATATGTAACTAAAGGGTTAATTGAAATATCACGTTTGTGGTCTGTCCGTACTGACTACTTCAACTTACGAGATTAACTGTTAAAAGTTTAATAATAGCAGCACAATAGGAGATGGTTAACGATTGGATTCTCACTGAAAAATCGGGCTTTAGTCCTGTACTATTCCGCAGCATTTCTTAATGTTTTTGGTGCAGTCCAGGGCAACACTCAAATACAGATTAGTGTTTTAGAAATGCTTCCTTGGTGAAAGTATACTTGAACACAGCTTCATATATCATATTTTATGAACTTCCAGCGTACGAGGTAGGTATAATTTTTCTGTGCTATTATTGTTAAGCAAAAGTTATTACTGTATATAAATTCTTTGAATTTGTTTATACTATATTATGGATCCTTTGGACTGTCCCCTAAAGTTATAGAATCCTACTCTGTTCACTCTTGCTACTTTCACCATTCTTACATTGGGACGCAGGGGAAAGGGATTCAGGAAACCATAATCTTCGTCATTAGAAAAATGGCAACAGATGGGGAGAGGTGGGAAATGTCGAATAATATATCTGTTTTGATCCAAACAGCTGAAGGTTTGCTGACCTGTTGTTTTTCTTTTTAATATTCTTTTCGACTTCTTCATCAAAATGAATCAATCACATGACTGTATGATGACCTAAATTTATTTTAAATTAAGTGGAAAATTTAAATCTGAGTGAAGAAAGATGGCTCATTAGTACCACTTTTGCACTCCACATAGTATCCATTGGCTCACATTTTTTCATTCACTGAACATTTCTTACCCTGCAATGAAGATTTCGTCTGCAACAAATATAGGCCCACCATGTTATTGTCCGTTTTCAGAACGAGCACCCAATTTCGGCTTATGTCGATCTGAGTAGGGGCAAGCGTTTTCTTCTATGTAAAGGATTAACTTAATGACTCTGTCCACTTGAAATCAACAGGGGTTAATTTCTTTCCAGTTCAACCAATAGTACAGATTAACTCTGATGCTCTGGACAGAAATAAAGCGGGGTGAATGACAAAAGAATGTTTTTGTATGCACTAAAGTTAAATATATTAAGAATAAAAATAATTGCCAAAAACTGCTGGTACAATAACTTGTTGCAAAGTAGCATTATAGCTTTCTAGTTTATTAAAAAATTTAAGTTTACAATAATCTTACTATTAATGCTTCTAATAATGGTACCATTAAGCATTAAAGCTTTTAGTCATAGAATTAGAAAATTATTTGAATTTCACGGGCCTCTTACGCTTTCCCCCCGCCATAACTTTTGATTTTTTGACCAATAGCTTTGAAATGTGGTATGGTGCATACTGGAGGCTTATGAATTAAAAAATTGAAAAAACTTAAAATTAAAAAATTTTTTTAAAAATTTAAATTTTTGTTTGGTAAAGGGGAACCAAAAAATTTTTTGAAAAAAATTTTGTTGAAAACTTGCATAGGCAGGTTTTCAGGGGCGCTGAGCACGAATCTGAAAACCCTTTTTTCGATTCAACTTTTCGTTAGCTCAGTATTAGCTAAAGTTGTAAGCTTAACATGTAACAGCTTAACATTTAACTTAACAACTTAAAATAATAATAATAATAATAATAATAATAATAATAATAATAATAATAATAATAATAATGATAATTCATATTTTCACGATTTAAATACTGTTCACATACATAATCGATTGATAATTAGATTTCTAATAAACTCAACAGATTTAAAACTGAGAAGTGAAATCTATTTACTAATTTAAATACACAAAATATCATTTATACTAACAGTCCCCTTCTTCATTTCTGCCAAGTGCATCAGATTTAAACTATTGGTAGAACTGGAAAGAAAGTGACCCCTACTGATTTCAAGTGGACAGAATCATTAAGTTAATCCTTTAGATGGAAGAAAACGTTTGCCCCTACTAAGATCGACATAAGCCATAATGGCTTATGTCTAAATTTCTGTTTGAAAATGTTACCTATAAAGCTGTTGGAAGCCGATCGTCATTATAGCTGAGATGCTTTGTATCAGAGATGAAACCGGGTCACCATTTACTGACCCGGTGACCCGGTGACCCGGTCGACCCCTGACCCGGTGACCCGGTGACCCGGTATTTTTGAAAATTCAGGTTTAAGCTTGCAAAAAATTAAAATACTTTATCGGGGTGCGGTGAGTGTTTTTACCATTTTGGACATTTTTGAGGACTAAAATATCAAGTTGGGCATAAGTTTTGCTTTCCTTAAAGTAGTTGCATTGGAAAGTGAATATTGTAAGTAAGCCAGAAAAAAGTCAAAACGATTTGCACGATTTTGCATTCCATAATGTGAAGTAAACTACGTAGCTTTTTGAATCAAACAAATTGGACACAATACTTTGCCAAAGTCATAACATCATCTAATTCTGATCATAGGGTTTAACATTAGCACTTTTCTGTTTTATCATAATATATTTTAGTAAAATATTTCATTTAGTTGTATGATTGAAGTTTCACTCAACGGAAATTCTTTGGAAATATTTTTTCGAGGAATATTCTGGAAATATGGCTAGGATTCAGAGAACATGAAATAAAATCAATCAGAATTGGTTTCTGAAGATAAGGCATAGAAATTGCAAAAAATGCTAAGTAAAACTCAGAATCTGTAAACCTAGTTTCGTTGAGACTTTCCTTCTAATACCGAGATTTGAAACCCACAGTCTGACCCTCTCCCTTCAAAAATAATAGCAGCAGCGATAAATCACTACAGTAGATGGAGCATGGAGAATTTTAGATTTTAAAATAAAGATTTCAGACTCTCAGGGCCCATGTAATAGTTTTCATTTTCTAGTTAAGATTCAACGCAATCATTGTAGTTTCAAACTTAGATCTAAGCTTGACGGGACATTACAAATATGAGGACACTACTACAGCGACAAGCATTTAAAAAACTACACGATTAAGTTAAGAATATTTCTATTGCTAGTTTTTGAGAAATTGTTGAAGTTTGCAGTTGGCAAAAATTCGTAAAACTTTAAAAAAATATCCTATAAGGACAAAAAAATTCCTCCAATCAAAAATACCGGGTCAAGACCGGGTCAGAGCTCCTGACCCGGTGACCCGGTGACCCGGTCCATATAGTGACCCGAACTGACCCGGTGACCCGGTTTCATCTCTGCTTTGTATAGCAGTTGTGCCTCGGCCTGGGGTGATAAGAACCGGCACCCTATAACCTTCTGTAGGTTGGAGTTCACTCCAGGGGTCACTTTGCCTTTACCTTTACCTTACCTGGGGTGCAAAATTTTCACTTAAAAGGTGTTTCTTCTCTAAACATTTGCACTTGCATCTATTAAGTCCTGCAAGTTATGTTTGTGTACTTTGACCGTTTCAGCTGCTGCAAGTTATTGCCAATTCCGGAGGCGTCTTGGCAATTCTGTCCGGTGCATCGTCTCTAACTCTGGTGGAAATCGTGACCGCATTTATGGCAATGTTTCACTGCAGATCAAAATCTATTTCTCAAGCTGATGTGAACATTATAGCTTAGCAAATTCTGATTTTGTATGCTTTGTTTAAGACATGCTTTACTGATACTGTTTCCTGAACGATAGAATGTCAAACAGTCCGTGGAATAAGAAAATGTCAAATAAAGAAATTTGTGTCCTAGTTTGTGAGACTAAATTTAACACTTTTTTTCATATCCACCTGAAACGTAAACACCAAACTTTTCGAGGGAGTTAATTAAAGGTTTTGGCTTTGCTAAATGTGCTTACGTGTGGCTAAGCTTTTTATTGTTCTGAATTTTGCGAGTTTCTTTCTGCCTAATTTAGCCTATTTATTTCAGCTTCAACTTCGATTAAGTGTTACCAGGGGTATTCGCCTCGCTTCCGAGTTTGCAGCCAAGCACTCGGAGCTGAAAAATTGTTCAGTTTGTTTTGCTCTTAGGTCGTGTTAAGGAAGAAAGGAGAGTAGAGATAACAAACTCCGATCCTTTTCAATGAAAAGAGGGAAACTCAAGCTTGAGTGGAATTAAAACGAGTTAAAAGTGTAATTTTAACTCTACTCTACTCTACTCTACCCTTTCTTGAAAAGGCCCTTAGTTCTAAGCTTTCACCTACGCCACTCAAGCTGAAAAGTGATTGGGTTGAATATGACAGCTGGCTATTATGAATAAGCAACAGTCGAAATCTGGTCGATTCTTCATGGCTTACACAATTAGGGCTTTGGTCAAGTTTCATGCATCGGCGAAGCGAACGCGAAGCCTTCCCTTCCAAGTCCAGCATAAGACTTATGTAGCACAGGGTCATATGCGAATAGTCCGGAATAGGGCCAAAACGAAATAGTCGGAATAATAGACGCGTAGTGACCTACAAGCTCGGTAGCATAATTTAGAGGAACGCAGTTTTCTGACACCGACACGACTGTGGATAAAGCTATGCCTCGAAGAGTTAGATCCCACCTTCCACGATGTCAAGGCATCCCCAAGTACCTGGTAGCTTCAAGCATTGTCATTAGCCCCTAACATCAAGCATAACGTGTGTGTGTGTGTGCATATGCCGAAAATTGATAGATTGTCATCGCGACGTAGATGTTTCCCAGACACCGGTTTGGTTCATCGGTTTGGCATGGCGATACTACTATGCTGTAGGATTTTCTAAAGCGTATACACGTAAATCATGCGAGACCGAATTAATGTTTCGCGTATATTGCATTGGGTTAGCAACTTGTACTTGGTCTCGCACGCGGTCTCGCTGTGCTGTAGCATTTCTAGCAGGGACTGGTGTATCGAGAAGACCGAAGGCAGGTACATAGAAGTTAAAATTTTTACTTATGATTGAAAGCCAAAATTGTCCCGTCTAGGATGAAACCACAGAAGTGAGAGTGACCAATAAACTTCCATATCAGACCTATCAATCTTTCCTATGCCTGCTTCCCTTCCATAGTGACCTACAAACATTGAGTAAGATTTCGCACTTGAACGTACTTGTACGCAATTGAATTACATATGACAGCGCAGAGTAAGAATCGGCCTTGTGTTAATAAGGCTTAAAACAGATACGTTTTAGACTAAACATACTGGTTGTGATTTCGTGCTTTTGCACACAAACGAAAATGCTGGCGATAGAACTACGGCTCTTCTACTCTAAACGCAGACACGCTATTACTACTACGCCGCAGGGCCGTCAGCTAATTTCACATCAGGCTTATCAATCCTTCCTATACCTGCTTCCCTGACATAGTAACCTACCAATATTAAGAATGGTTTCAAACTTGAACGTAAACGCACTTGAAACAAAAGCTTGAAAATTATAAAATTTGATTCTGGTCGGCTTTGAGCATAGCTTCATGCTGTATATTCTGACGCTTTTGTCCATTACTGTGATTACACTCAACGCTACCTTTCGAGTAGCAATGAGGACGAGCCGGACTTTTTCGGTTCGGCTCTGCTCGCCTCGCGGGAAAATGAGGTCGGCTCGGCCCGTCTCGCGGGCATACACGGCTCGGCTCTAATCGTGAGGATTTTGAAAGTGGGTCAGCTCGGCTAGGCTCCTATCACCCTGCTTGAAATTTTAAATTTGGCTAACTTGTCCAGCGAACTGTGGATTTTTCATGTAATTTTAGTCAAAAGGCTTGAAAACAGCTATCTACCTTTAGTGTACTAGTGAAGTTATAATCAGCAAAATTTCAGCATTATCGACACACTCCGTGTTGCAGAGTCCACAATTCTAAGGTTTAATCATATTGGTATTTGGTAAAAGTATGATTCTACGAAACGAGGACACCAACACCATTTACACCCATCCATGCTTAGTTTGCTTTTATTCTGATCTTGTGCTATGCAATACAGAAGGAAACCAGTCATGAACGAAGAAATTTGTTTTCCGCAGTCTTGAAAAAAGGCAAAATCTGACAAATTGTAATACTTGACAGCTCAGCAATATAATTTAGAACCTCTTGCAAAATTGTTTGAATTGCATGAAAATTCCAGTTTTAGTTAATTTTTATTATATATCCAGGATAAATTAAAACTCTCCAATTCATAGCCCCTATTATCGGAATGTACAAAACCTTATATACAACCTTTTCTGCAATCTGATGAGTCACTACTAAATTCCAAAAGTAAGACAGTAAGACAATCCAGATTTTAGTTGTAATATTTTTGATAAAACGAAATATGACACGTTGAAATAAACATGTAAGTTCAAAATGTTTCTTTCTAATTTACACCATACACAAGTTGACTCCAAGCGCAGCCTAACATTTAGATTAATTGGCATGGAAAGCATGAACAAAACTAAAGAAAATCAGAAATTAAGGAGCGCTTTTTTAAATTGAAAACGTAAAACAGAAAAGGATTTGCTGGCTCCTTTGTATGAACAAACTCGGAAGTAGGTATTGCAGTGAAAATAAAATTTTTCGTAATAGGGTCGGCTCGGCTCGGAGTTTCAATTCTCCGGTTCGGCTCGGCTCGGGAGAAATTGTTGTCGGCTCGGCCGAGGTGCGAGCCAAAATCCTCATCAATTAGGTACTTTCGAGTCAACAAGAGCTTTCGACTGAAACTCTTTTAGCCGGTTTCGATCAGTTTCTATTGAACCATTTCGCCCAAGTAGATTAGGGCTGCTGTAATCCTAACAATTAGTTAATAATTTTTTCTCATCTTCTATTAGAGACATACAGTTACAGTACATAAACAAAACATATGGCATGGCGGACCAGACATTTGGCAAAAATATATCACACAAACAACATGGTTACAACCAGACATGTACAGGAGGGGAAGTTCTGGGGGGGGGGGTGAAGGGCGGCCGAAGGCCGCCGAAAAACCGGATTTTTCCGGTTTTTTACCGGAAAAATACGGATTCTGGGGGGTGAGGGACCCCACTGGGAGGGTGTGCTCAGGTCTGGGGGGGGGGTGAAACCCCCCCCCCCCCCCAAACCCCCCCCCAAGCACACGTATGGTTACAACATTTCAAGTCTTTACAGTATAGGACTAGGATCAGAGGTTAATGCTAAGACCAAGAAATCAGTAATTCACGCGACAGTCCAAAAGTTTTGTAATTTTGTTAAACGGATTTGAAGTTATAATCAGCTGTCACTTAACTGTAAGTTTGCAAGATGCTCTGCACATTAAGGTCGAAATGTCGGGGATGGTATTGTTCACTTTTGTTAGCCAGATGTTCGCTCACAAGCGTTTGAACTAAAATGCAGGAGCTGAAAATCTTCACAAACAAAAGGCAAAACGAGAAAGGCAAAGCAACGATGAAACGAAACAAAATTACGTGATAAAAATGTGACCATATGTACTACAAACTTTCTTCCTGCATTTCTTGCCCTCCACTTTTCTAAATGGGTCCGAACACCAAAATAAATTTAAAGTAATGCAAATCGTTGGAAATGTTTGTGCAAAAGTTCAAAGCAAAAGGGAAAGGTTGATTCACAAAACAGAACAAAAGAATTCTGAGATATCTGCAATGCTTTACAAAGGTTGGTTCACAAAACATACAGAACAAATTTTCAAATATTCATGATCAACTCAAAGCCACTCTTTGGACTTGGAATCCGGATTTCTGAGATCATCTGGAGGGCCAGTCTGGGCAGGCGGAGCCGGCGAGAGCAGTGGCGACTCGGTCTGCCTTAAGTTCCGCTTCAGCGGGGACAGAGTGACCGCCGACCCGCTCGGACTCCGACTGACCGCTGGGCTGCCGGGCGTGCCCTGTAGGCTGGCGGCAGTCGAGCTGGGCGAGCGGGGAAAGACGGTGGTCACTTTGCCCGGTCCGCCGCGTCGGTCACTCTTCCCGCCGCCGCTGCTGCTGGAAGGAGTGGACGCGGCAGAGGTCTGCCCGGACGCGTTGACGGGCACGCCGACAGCGCGCAGGATCTGGGTCAGCTTGTGCTGATAGTCACTGTGACCTTCAATCTGCAATATGCAAATTAGGTTGGCATTTTGTGATAAATCCATGGTATTTACAGAGAAGGAAGGAATTCACACAGATTTGGTTTCAAAAATTTTAGAAAAATGTTAACATTTGATTTAATTTTTTGTCCAAATTGGGTTCTTTTGAACGTCCCACCCGGTAGGAAAGAATTTATGGCTCATGCGATTTCCTGAAATTTTGAGGGCATGACCCAGAAAGATTACAAAATTAAATAAAATTAAAGCTTGAAACAATTTAAATTCGGGTTTTCACGGAAAATGTAGAATTTAAGGATTTCCAAGAATTTGTGATTCAATTTTTTGGTTGTTAGAACTTAGAATTCATCCAGTAGCAAAATTTCCCACTGAATAAATATTTGCTATTTAAATAAAACTACATAAGCCGTTAAGTTTTCCGGCTAGGAAGATCTTGTAGAAAAGTTTCATTGATTATCAAAACAGCGGAATTTAGAAGTAGACGGTGTCTGGCCAAAGTATGTCAAACAGCAGCATATAAGAAGTATTTAAATTTCAATTTAAACTAATTGAACTATTTTATAAAATCAATAAAATTCAAGACCAACCTAAAAATTAATGAAACACTTTAAAGTAAGAGCTTACAATATCACCGACGTCGTAATTTACGATTTTGGTTTGGCCTTCAATTACGACAGGAGCAACACCGGCAATCGAGGCTTGAGCCGACATCGTACGATATAAAAATTTTAGAATCCAATCTTTTCTGAAACAATTATAGAACAAAATTTAATTGATTTCAGTAAAATATATATGACTAAGGCGGATCAAAATAATTTCTATAGAGTTGGAAAATGCCAAATAAAGAAAATAAAAATAAAAACTAATCGATAGTTAAAAGTTGAAAATTCCAAAGGATTAATACCAAACTTAAAAGTATAGGAAGGCTAATCAGCGAGCAGACACACGTTTGCATGAAAGCATTAAATAGCTCAAGATGGGATCCCCACCCACGAAAATTTGGGGGAGAGCCAGAGACCTTCACGGGCCTGTATTTTCAGGCCCGGCCCGGCCCGGCCCGTAACAATTTCACCTCGGCCCGTCCCGACCCGGCCCGTTTGAAACATTTTCGACCTCGGCAAGGCCCGGCCCGGCCCGCTCCAACTTAGGCCCGGCCCGGCTTGTTAGCTCAAAAGTTAGGCCCGCCGGGCCCGGGCCCGTTTTTGCTAATTTTTTGCCGTTAACCAAAATAAAAATGCATAAAATTTTACTCGTCGTCGCAGACACCATTTTCAAACAAGTAGCTCATGTTTAGTTTGAGCGATTAATAACAGTCAGCAGTTCAGTTCTTGGTTGCAGCGAAATGTTCACTGATTGACCAGCTTCGTTGATTAAAATATAACATGCAATTAATTAGGAAGAATGGATATTATATACTTCCCAAATATAAAAAATAAATGATATAAGTAATCAAATTTTAATGCTAATGTACAAATTCTAGGTAACGACCACGTTATGAAACGCAAATCAGCTAAGTGCATACGCCAGTAACTCTGAAAGGGAAAGGAAATTAAGCAAGATCGAAATAAAAGTCCAATGATTAGTCAAAATTGTTTTTGGAAACGAATAAAATTTTCACTATAACCTACCAAAACAAAAACAAGACAAAAACTTATGACGAAAATACCAGGAATGGCCCGAAGCCCGGCCCGTCCTAGTACTCGGTCCGGCCCGTTTCACCTTAGGCCCGGCCCGGGCTAGTGAAGGACTCTAGAGAGGGGTCCCGCGTTAATGAGTCGAGCGCGTCAAGCATGTTTAGCACATAGTAGCGTAACAGTTTCATACTTTTATTCTATTGCATAGATACGCTTGATTGAGCTGAAAACATTTAATTTGTTTCATCCTGGTTAATAGTTCGAGCCCAACTTAAAGACATAAACTAAAACAAATTAGTCATTCACTAATTGACTCCTGATCCTGCATGTGCCTGGGGGGGGCTTCACCTCCACCTGACCTGGAGCTCGCCCCCCAGAATCCGGCCCCTCCCTAAATTTCCCCTCCTGCACATGCTTGCTGCTGATTAATTAATATAATAAATAATAAACTAATTAACCTGCAATATCCATTAATAATTCGACCTCCGACAACACTACAGATCTGATCCCATTGTTTAGGCGATCCACTGACCGGAGCTCCCAATAGAACGACATCTTCCACAATACCATCATGATCTAATGAAAAAGATACCATTAATTCAAAATTTAATCATAAACTGAATAAAATGTAATTGTCCTTGTACCACTGGTCAGAGATAATTATACCGAATATAAACACAATTTTTCAACGTGTGTATTTCCAGAAACGCCTTAGATTAGTACACCTCAGTTGTGTAATATGACGGGCACACCAAGATCTTACATTAAGGATAGAGTTAAGGTTTTAAGTTAAAGTTGGTAAGTACAAAGTAGCTAAAATAAGGCGTGATCAGGGAATATATATTTGATAAAATATTGTATCCTTGTTTTAGGTACCTTTTGTTTTGGCCATGTCTAGTAAGCAATGATAGATTACCCGTGCTCCGAGGCTAAAGCCGAGCAATGTTACCGGTCGTTTTCCCTAAAACATTAAGTATACAAAATTTCACAGAAAGCATTAAATAAATCAATGATTCTCTAAACTTTTTGATCATGATGACGTTATTCTGCGGAAGTAATATAGTATCTAAGCGTACAACCAAAACTAGCAGCAGACAAAGATTTCACTAAAAAGTTTAGTTATTATGTACTCTTGGCTCTATCTAAACGGTTTTTGCACTTCTAACTTGTAAGGTATAGTTACCTGACCTACATACAGTAGTAGGGAGGACCAAATTTTTCGTACTAAGAAAGTACAACTTTTCTGACGAATGTGTTTGCAGACAATTTCACTTTTTATACAGTTAATTATATACTTAATTTTCTTAGCTTTTTACTCAAGCAAGAGCTGTGATTCTTTACGTACCTGCTTTCTGGTAAGCAGCATTTGAGCTAAGTGATAGCCAGCCTCGGAGGCTCGTTTGATACAAACGTTCCAGGGATTGTCTATGACGCTGCCGATGCTGAGTATGGCAGCCGGCCAGGCTATCGCTGAGACAAGACCTGAAATGAAAATTTAAGAGAGTTTAAAATTTAGAAAAGATGAAGGGAAGCAGGCATAGGAAAGATTGTTAAGCCTGTAACGTCATTTCAGCTGATGCTGAATGCTGATGGCTGATGGCCCTGTGGTGTAGTTGGTTAGCATGTCTGCTCCGGAGTCAGAAGGGCCGTGGTTCGAAACCCGGCTGGGCCAATTCTTTTCAATGGTGAGTGAAAAACTGAACCTCCCTCTTTCCTTCTCTCCCTTCTAGGCTCTGGTTTCGTGGGTACAAGCAAGAGTCCATAATTTTTCTCCTATATATTAGAAGAAGAGTAAGCCACTAGAGGGATCCTCTTCTTGGTATTGCGTAACGGTGCTCCGACCACAATACGCGAATGTTCCCCCGTTGGGGGGGGGTCGACAGGTATACCCCCCCTCCGTTTGGTGGGGGGTAGTCGAAAGTGGTCCCCGTTTGGCGGGGGGGTAGCCAAAAGTGGTCCCCGTTTGGGGGGATCGCTGAAAGAGGTCCCCGTTCGGGGGGGATCGCTCAAGCAGGCTAAGAGTTGCTCATTCTGATTGGCTGTTGGCGACCCCCCCCCCAAACGGGGCCCCCTTTTTGTGACCCCCCAAACGGGGCCCACTTTTCGAATATAACAAAAACTACCGTAATCCTCTTCTCTACTCCCCCCCCCCCCACCAAACGGAGGGGGGTTTCTGCAATCTGATTGGCTGTTGGCTACCCCCCCACCAAACGGGGACCTCTGTTTTTTCTCTACCCCCCCACCCCCATCAAACGGAGAAGGGGTACGCGATGTCGATTTGGTCGCCCCCCCAAACGGGGGAACATTCGCGTATTCTGGTCGGAGCACCGTTACGCAATGCAGTGAAGAGAAGCCCTCTAGTAGTGGCTTACTCTTCTTCTTAATAATAGTGCAATTATGCACTCTTGGTACAAGGGTGTCTGACGCCTCTCGTTCGGGCTTGTCCTCTGTTTTTTCCTGGTCCACCAATCCTGGTAGAAGCGCTACAGAGATACTAATGTTTAAGTGTGAGCATAAAACCTAGAAGAAGCTCCGATCACTGAGCTGAAGAAGCATATGAATGTATCGTAATTTTAATGTTGTTCGTGGCGTCGTTTCACCTCTAATGTCTGAACAATTGGCCTTTTCTTGCAAACGGCTGGAAGCTGTTACATTTTGGATCGCGACGTTTTGCCCGATCTTGGTTGCTATATTGTAATGCTAATGCAATCTTGACATGCTGGATGAACTACCTAAATAACAAGCTTCTACATTTTCAAGGAATCAACATAACAAAAAGTCAGGATCAGCACTAATGTAAGGCTCAACTGTGGAATAATGTCCCTTCTGGGGCCCAACGTATTTTACAAGGGCGTCTCAAGTCGACTGGTAGCCCTTATAAAGTTAAAAACCCTTAAAACATTCAAATTAGTACTCGACTGAATTTATGTTTAAAACGGGCAGACTTACTAGCTAAGGCCGTTTCCATCAGGGTTTGCTGGATGGCATATGAGACAGCGAATGAGGTTAAGTATTGAACTGCATTACCAAGTTGGAGGAGATATTTTGTTTCAAATCGAACCGAATACTGCTCCGGGGAAACGGAAAGATGTCGCCATGGCCACTGGAATGCGTCTGAAATAAAATGAAATGAAATAAAGATATTTGGGATAACTAAAACGTAACACAAATAACTGTTATGTAGTACGAATTAATAATTATTAGCACAAATTGGCATACAATGGATACTAAATCTTGTTGATACATAATAGATAAGAGTGTGACAAACGCCCAACGGCAACATTTAGTAAAATAGATTAGCACCGATTATGAATCCAGAGATTATCATTCACGATTCTTTGGCTGAACATAATTGATTTGGATAATGATATCCAGATTATAATTTTAAAGCAAGCGACAAGAGCTTAAAGGCACGTTTAGATACAGGAAACCAAAGGTAGTGCAAAGTGGGTCTTATCCTTTTGGCAAAGTGAGATTGAATAAAATTCACTTGTCAATGGCAATGGAAAATAACTGTTTATTTTGGTTGGCAGTCAAACATTATCACGTGAAATCTAAATCACATATTTTAGGAAAAAATAAAGTTTCACCAATTCTATCCTCTCCAATCCAACCGGAAACAGCCACCACAATACTGAGCGATTTCCCATCTGAGAGGGCTTCGATCGCAAACTCTTCCAAAGCTCCGACCCGTTTCTGCATTTTGTAACCTGAAATACGGAAACAGAAGACCATATGTAACAAAGAGGCTGAAA